>CM033643.1:3200256-3290335 GCA_019512145.1 Engystomops pustulosus | reverse complement strand
CGATAAACAATCTTCTCAGCTCCTCCTGCTATATAACATGCTGCCTGCAGATAGGACACTATGTACAATCTGCTCAGCCCCTCCTGCTCTATAACATGCTGCCTGCAGATAGGACACTATGTACAATCTTCTCAGCTCCTCCTGCTCTATAACATGCTGCCTGCAGATAGGACACTATGTACAATCTGCTCAGCTCCTCCTTCTCTATAACATGCTGCCTGCAGATAGGACACTATTATGGGGAAGATTTACTAAGGGTCCGAATCGCGTTTTTCCGCCGGGTTTCCCAAATTTTTCCGATTTGCAACGAATTGCCCCGGATTTTTGGTGCACACGATCGGATTGTGGCGCATCGGCGCCGGCATGCATGCGAGGGAAATCGGGGGGCGTGGCCATCAGAAAACCTGACAGATTTGGAAAAACTGCGGTATTTAAAAAATAAAAATGTGTTGCTTGACACGCCCTTACATGCACCCAGGATAGGTTGGTGAACTCCGGCGAACCTCGGCGGACTTCGGCGCAGTAGCGACACCTGGTGGACATCGGGCGCACTACCTTAGTGAATCGCTGGAAGACCCGAATCCTCGACGGAGAACGCGCCGCTGGATCGCGACAGGACCGGGTAAGTAAATTACCCCCTATGTATAATCTGCTCATCTCCTCCTGCTCTATAACATGCTGCCTGCAGATAGGACACTATGTACAACCTGCACGGCTCCTCCTGCTTTATAACATGCTTCTTGCAGATAGGACACTATGTACAATCCGCTCAGCTCCTCCTGCTCTATAACATGCTGCCTGCAGATAGGACACTATGTACAATCTGCTCAGCTCCTCCTGCTCTATAACAATCTGCCTGCAGATAGGACACTATGTACAATGTGCTCAGCTCCTCCTGCTCTATTACATGCTGCCTGCAGATAGGACACTATGTACAGCCTCCACGGCTCCTCCTGCTCTATAACATGCTGCCTGCAGATAGGACACTATGTACAGCCTCCACGGCTCCTCCTGCTCTATAGCATGCTACTTGTAATGTTAGTTTGCATTTTCAGAACCTTACAGTGACATGTTGGTCTTCGTATGTCTTCTTACAGCTCTAGAGAAAGGGTTGACGAAAGCCCTGATGAAACTGGATGACTATCTGAACAGCCCGCTCCCCGAGGAGATTGATGCGAACAGTCGAGACGAAGAAAAAGTGTCTCGGAGGAAATTCCTGGAAGGAGATGAGTTGACCCTCGCCGACTGCAATCTTCTACCCAAGCTTCATGTGGTCAAGGTATGACTGTGCCGAAATATGTCTCATGTAAGCTAGAAACTAGTCATATTATAAGTGTTACACACACCTAGAGAAGACTACAACCCCCAATATGTTCATCCAAAGTCACATTCATTATGATGGAGATTGCCACATACTGGTGGGACACTGCAGGGATAATCTTCATATGGATTTCTATATCATCATATCTTCATATAGACTTGCAATTGAGTCTGCAAGTGCACTGGGGGTGGGATTCATTTGCCATATTTACTTACAGACAGCTACAATTGGTCTCCTACAGAGTTGCCACCCAACACCCTTCCCTTTAGCTCTAATCCACATTTCAGCCTTTCCTGTCTGACGGAAAAACTTGCAAATCAGCCCCGCCCCTAGTGCACTTCCAGGCTGATAAGCATATCCATAAAATCATTGATTTGTCACCACAAAGTTATTTGTATATGAGACGCTATTTTGTGAAGGTTCACCTATTTACCTATAAAATATCTCCTCCAAAGTCAAGTGACAGTGAGCAAAAAAGAGTCACATTTGTATGAGATGAGGCAAGTTTGGAGGCTACAGGGGGAGAGTCATTTCAGAATCTTAGATTCTATAGCACCTAGAATAAAAGTGAGAACTGGATATTTATCTGCAGCTCAATATTTCTTCACTGCCAGTGTTTCTGTAGATTACAGAACACAGAAACAGGAGGAGTTAAGCAGATTGAAGCAGATTGAATCTAAAAGATGAGATTCTTATCTTATCTTTAACGTCTGTATAATTTTTCTAGTAACTATAGAACTGAAGATAGGGATCTCTGAACTAACCCTCTCCCTGCAGCCACTAAATTTGACTCATCTCAAGCAAAATATGACTCATCTCTTCTCATTTCCACACAACTTTGGAAGAGATTTTTTTTTAAGGGAAACAAATGAGAGTTCACATAAAAGAGGGAATTCTAGAAAGGACATTTCACCCCCTATCTAAGTGGGCTAGTAGTTTAAAGGGGTAAAATCTGGTGATGGGTTCCCTTTAAAAGGAGTCATTGGGAGTCAGCATTGCATGGATGATTGTATGTACAGACATAGCAGAGCTGAAGTTGTCATGGAGAAGGTCACACTGCACTCCCTGGTTAAGGGAATATTTAAAAAAAGACAAATTAATGAGAGTAGAAAGTAGTCTCAGGTTCCAGGCTCTTCACCTTAAAGCGTTAACTATGTTTGCTTTCACCGGCGGGACGGGGAAGATTATTAAACACTTCATTAATTCCAACATTTCTATTTTCTTAGCCAAATAATAAATATGATTTGTGACATGTTTAAGTGTTTATTCTGGTTGAGACCACCCAGGCCAGTCCTATGTTCACCCCCCCCCCCCCAGCACTGCTACTATTTTATAAATACAGTTGACCTGGATACATTTAGGAAATGTAAATCTCGGGAGTGTTCCACAATGTGTGTAAAAATAGCAAAAAGCAAGTGTACATGTAAAATAAGAGAAACTTTATCAAAGGGGATGTCTGGCGCAGCCAAGCTGCGGACCACCATCAGTATCTGAAGAAGCCAATGGATTACCACTGCTTTTAATAGGCCTTGGTGTTGCTGGGAAATTAGCACTTGTAGTATAGTTAACTTTACTCCTGGGAACATAAGATAATAGAGACTGTTGATACACCCACAATCCCCTGCCCTCCCAGTTAGCAACTAATTCCAAATTCTGATTTCCTGAAGCCAGCACTAGGGGGAGCTCTAAACCCTCTTTGCTAATATATGTAATCTATAATGCAGTGCACTCCCCCTACTGGTGAGTTACTTCTAAGCCTCCAGTTTGCACAAGATTGTCACAAAGTTAGTTGAGATGTGCAAAAAGTGGGTGTTACCAGAAATTTTGGGAGATATGGTGGTGCAAGCAGACAAGTAATGAAACGATGTATCTGAAATCAAAAGAAGCAATTAGGTAATGGGCTCCTTCCCACCATGCTTGCCAGTGCTGTGTCCACAAAAGCTACAGCCACAAAGCTCCTGGCAGGTTCCTTTCTAATCTGGTTGTACTAGGAGTGAGACTTCTGGTCAAAGGAAATTGCAGCACGAAGGAAGTGTAACAAGCAATCGGTTGAGGATCCATTCTTGCACCTTACTGAATTGTGTTTTGGCTACGGCCAATCCAAGCGTTGGTTTTCACCCTACAGCCGCTGTACAGGTCACAAGGCCTCAACCTCTGAGGATAGTTCTGCTGTAGGTGGCAGCAAGAGAAGGGGAAGTAGAAGGAGATCAGGCAGAGAATGGTCAAACACAAGCCAAGGTCAGGGCAGGCTAAGTTCTGGTACAGGTTGGCAGAATAGATTTAAGGTCAGGTCAATCCAGGTCATCACCCTTAGTCAATACACCAGGAATGGAGTTTAAATGACTTCTCACCTGATCCAGCTTGTTCATTTTATAGTGCAACTTGACTGTAATGGAGGATCCAGTTGGGATTTCCAAACCAAAGGCCTAGAGCTCCTAGCAAGGTCCTCTTAAATTTGCTTGTACTAATAAACAATCGTCTGTATCCCTACTCTGCCACCTAAGTTGACTTCCAGATACTACCAAGTGAGGCCCGAACCTTGTGGCCTCCAAGGCTGTAAAACTGAAATTGTTCGGCCGTATCACTGCCCCCATACGGGCGTGTGCATGGGGCATGACAATGTTGGTTTACACCCTTTTATAAGGAATCTGGGAGTTGTCCTACTGTCGGTGGCATCTGGCCTACATGGGTACAAGGGGATCAGGCAGAGAATAGTCAGGCACAAGCCGAGGTTAGGTCAAGCTGGGTAGTCAACAATAGTTACTAGATTAGGAATGAAGATCAGTGATGGAACCATCCAAAATCTGGGGTCAGGATTGTGGAGGTCAGACAGCAGGACAAGCCTGTGCGGTAAACTAGGGAACTGGTAATCTTCTTTTGGAAGATAGGGAGGTGCCTTTCATCACCAGTAGCGGGCACGGGTTGCAGGGGACACATAGGGGCATATTTACTTACCCGGTCCATTCGCGATCCAGTGGCGCGTTCTCTGCGGTGGATTCGGGTCCGTCCGGGATTCATTAAGGCAGTTCCTCCAACGTCCACCAGGTGGCGCTGCTGCGCTGAAGAGCATCGGAACGCAATCAAGTTCACCGGCCTATTCCTAGTGAAGGTAAGTGCAAGCTCCGCGACATTTTTTTTTTTTAAATGCGGCGGTTTTTCTGAATCCGTTGGGTTTTCGTTCGGCCACGCCCCCCGATTTCCGTTGCGTGCATGCCAGCGCCGATGCGCCACAATCCGATCGTGTGCGCCAAAATCCTGGCGCAATTCAGGGGAAATCGGCGCAAATCGGAAATATTCGGGTAACACGTCGGGAAAATCGGGCCCTTAGTAAATGACCCCCATTGTTTCGGCGCACTGGCCCTTGAAATCTGGTGAAGGTGGCATGCCCACCCCCAACTAGCATAGACAGCAGCAGGACACCAGTACAGAAGGAACCTGGAGCCGTGGGAAACAGGAAGTTGTGGAAATTTGTAGTAGGAGCTAAAATATATATTTTACTATTAATAAGTAATACCATAATGCTCTTGTCTTCTCAGATTGTAGCCAAGAAGTACCGCAAGTATGAAATCCCATCAGAGATGACGGGAGTTTGGCGATACCTGAAGAACGCCTACGCCAGAGACGAATTTACCAACACATGCGCTGCGGACAAAGAAACAGAGCTGGCCTACGCCGACGTAGCAAAGAGGCTCTCCACATCCTAACAACCAAGGACACGCCACCACATATAGTATTCTCTGACACAAAGACTACTCCCTTGGCAGCCTTAGGATGGACCTCCTCCTGTTTGGCCATCATGATCCGAGCTTCCAGATACCCACCGATAAGCAGCGCTTCCCAAAGCTCACAAAGCTCTCACCCTCACGCTATTCTCCTCTCCAAATCAATATTAAAATGAAAGTCCAAAATGAAAATGAAATACAATAATGATTCCTCCCAACTGTTTCAATTTGATTTCCGAACTACCCACCGGCCCATATTTCCATCCGAAATCCGAAGGCAAACACCCTGTATCCTATATGAAGTATTTTTGTAATGTAAGCGCACTCCTTAAAGGTGATTTATAAACTGTATTATATCATAGATAATTGTATAATATATATATATATATGATTTATTGCTATTCTTACATCTATGGCGAGAGGATTATTTCTCCAGGATTCTGCCATCCAGCAGAGTGCTCTGTGTCTTGTTTTATTGCTTATTTTTTGCAATTTTCTTCAAGATCTAGCGGGAGATGGAGACCTTCTGGCTTGTAGAACCATCTGTAGACATTCACTTTCTTTTTTTTTTTTTATTAAAGAGTGTTTGCGCCTTCTTGGTTAAATTGCAGGATGTACAACTAATAAATTCTATTTCAAAGATTGTTGTTCTATTTTGTATCCATGGCAGGGGTAGAATTTAGGTGGGGGACTCACTACAATTGGTTACCAGGCATGTAGGGGGGCAGTAAAGGGGCAAAATCTGTCAGGTCTGTTACACTTTAGGCCTTAAAGGGGTTGCCCACTTTATCTTATGTTATTTGCAATAGGTGTGTAAGTGTGTGGGGGGGGGTGGCAGGATATTGGTAATTTACCATATCCATCTATTCATAGTTCTGCTTCATTTTCTGTAGAAGTATGAAGCCTCCTGTCTTTTACCTCATCAGCCAGAGATTCCTGTCCATAGAATGCTGCAGTAGAGGTCCTGTGATCTCTACACCATGACAACCGCCCTGCCAGACCTACACCTCAGGCTTCTGGCAGGGGCGATTGGTTCAGGGACAGTCAGAGATCCCATGACCATCCATCCTGCGCCATTTTATTTACGGAAGATCCGGCGATTGAAGTAAAAGACCAGAGGCGAAGAAGGCAAAGCAGAACTAGTAATAGATGTATATCGGTAAATTTCCTAATATTCACATTACAAAACATGAAGTAACGTGGCCCATATCCTTTTAAATGGAAGGCAAAAAATTATTTTTGTACCTCATCTAAAAAATATTTCTGTTTTGTTTGAAAGCTCTACTGTAAGTCTAGAGGAATGCTCACACAATCCCCATGTTATCAAACATATCCTTCCATCTCATTTCTTGTTAACTTTTTAGTACAACTCTCTGTAGGAAAGCAAGAAGTTTGCGACACGTAGGGGACATTAATCACAGCATGGGGCTCACTTCACTAGGGCTCGCGGACGCATTTCGCAGGTTCCACATTTCCGTTTTGATAGCCGCCATTTAACATGGTTTTTAGTGAACGCGATTTTGGCATCGATTTAAATGCGACCAATTGGGGTGCGTAGCCTCGGACATCCGATGGATTCGGACTGATGCGCAGGATTTAAAATTCAAATTGTAGATCGCAGAACACACTACATGCCCGGGAAGAAGATGGTGACTCTCCGGCGACCTCCATGGGAGACGCCGTATCAGGAAATCAGGAGCACAAGCTCCGTGACTCACGGCAGATCCGATCCTCGTGTCGGACACGCACCTGGGGATCGCGATGGGCAGGGGTCGTAATGTGTCTCAGGTTTCCCTTTTTTAATTTGCCTGTTTCGTTACTTTTCTTGTCATGTAAATGCTTATGTGTTTGTCTGTTTTGCCTAATTAAGATGCAATTTTGAATTGCGTCTAATTTGCATGCAATTATCCCCTACAAAGTAGATCTCCACTGTGACCAATAATGAAAGGAACTGATAGCAAATTGACCAGAACATTCAGGGCTTTTCATCTCTCTGCACAAAAAGTCTCTCAGCTTGTATCAATGTCCGACCACATGGTGAGTATTTGCAAGGGACTAAATAGTCACCGGGTGGGAAAAAAATATATAAAAGGCTCAATGAGTCTTTTGCCTTTTTTATTATAATGTTAGGAAATTGGATCTAATAACATTGTCAATCTGTAATTGTCACCTTGACAATTATCCCACTAAAATATCATGCCATAGAAATGATGATTCTCAATTTAAAACTGCCTAAAGAATTTTTTCATGTTACATTCAGTTCATTTTTTCTGGGAAGTGGAAACCTTTTAATCCAGGGAGTTTTTTTTTTCTAAAGTGCCAGCTGCTCAAGAGCAGGTGAGTTTTTGTGGCTTTTTTTGCGACTTTTAGGAAGCACAATAGTATGGACTTGCCGCGCAAACATCTGCACCACATCCACTCACTGGGGCAGATTTTCCCTTACCCCTGCGGTCCATTCGCATCCGCGGTGCATTCACTGCGGTGGATGCGGGTCCGGCTGGGATGCCACTAAGTAGTTCGCTCCTCTTCCCCGCCTGTCCACCCGGTGGCGCTGCTGCACGAAGAGCATCGAACGCACTCACAGTTCACCGGGGGCCCCCTATTCCTAGTGAAGGTAAGTGCAAGCCCACGCAACCTTTTCTTTTTTTAAAGTGCGCGGTTTTTTCCGAATCCGTCGGGTTTTCGTTCAGCCACACCCCTGATTCCTGTTGCGTGCATTCCAGCGCCGATGCGCCCATTCTGATCGCGTGCGCAAAATCCTAGGGCATACAAGGGGAAATCATCGAAATCGGATATATTAGGGTTAACACAACGGAAACGCGAATCGGCCTCTTAGTGAATGACGGCCCACTTCTATTCAGATAAGGCGCAGGGACTCAAAACTTACTAATGCCGTAGATTAGCGTGAACCATAAAAAAAGTTCGCCAAAATTGCCCAAAAATTGACTGCATAGAAATGACCCAAAATAATTATGGATAAATGTACCCCCAGAATTTCCGAATTGTTTTGTAGTCTTTTTTACCATGAAAATGTATGAAATGCATACTCCGTTTAGGACATGGAAACTTTACTTAATGGGAAATCTACACATGATTTTATGCATATACAACAAACATACCATTGAGAATCTGGCTACATGATAGCAAATATCATGTTTAATATCCCTGAAACCGAGTGTTATTGCTAAAAAAAACAAATTACAATACTTATGATAATAGGCTCCGCTCCAGCCGTCCTGGCCCAGCATAACCGAGAATACGTCATCACTCTGTTTGTGACTGACGACAGAGTAATCAATCGCAGCACATCACCCCAGCTGCGTGTATGATCATCCAGCTGGTTGATATCCTTCTGGACAGTTCAGGAGCCATGTGATGTAATGTGTTCATGACGGCAGACACAGTCTCCACCCAGCTTCTCCAACGCCTGAATTTATAATTGTTTTTTGAGCAAACCAGTTCATAACATTCAGTCAGTGATTAAAGAGACCTGTCACCTAAATTTTCGCACTAGGAGCTGCTTACTAAAGTAGCAGCTCCTAGTGCTTGATCAAACGCCATAGTGGTTAGTGATAGTGGCGGGTAACGCTATCCAAGCACTGCGGCGGGGTACAGTGTAATCATCGGACAGCTTGCAATGCTGTCTTCCCATGTATTTCATGAGGGGCGGATCCGAGGCGCTGCCTCTTTCCCCGGACCGCCCCGCTAGCTCCATAGGCCGGCATTGACTGCCGCGCTATGCGGCATCACCGCCCCTAGCCACCCGCCAACCCCCGCCCCCTCATGAATACGTCGGACAGCTTTGCGAGCTGTCCGACAATTACATTGTACCGCCCGCAGTGTTTGATAGCGTTACCGGAGGTTTCCGGTAACGCTATCACTCTAACACTGCGGAGTTTGATCGAGCACTAGGAGCTGCTTACTTAGTGCCGATAATTGGGGTACAGGTCCTCTTTAAACACATATGTTTCTGCATCATGTTGCTACAGCATTCTCAAGTATGTTTGGTTCGCAATGCATGAAACAAATGGTAGATTTCCTTTAAAGTAAATATAGCTTCAAACTCCATCCTGATAAACCGGACATTACTCATAGATCCAGACACCATGACTGTATAATCTTCTTATATTATTAGCCATGGCCTCCTTCCTTCTTAAATCACTATATGTACCCGAGAACCCTGGGGGTGTTACTAAAGCCCCTCTGTGCTGTACTTAGAAGGCTGTTACACTGTCACTTTGATTTTGACGGTAATTTCCTAAATACTATTTTTGCTATATTTCATGAATATATGGACATCACTATCACCAAATTTCAGCAACCAAAAGCCATGAAAAAAATCTCCTAACAATGAAAAAAGAATTGAAATAGAATGTTCCTACTTAAAACGTTGTTTATTTTTACTTTAGAAAAATTTTTTCTTCCCTTTCTTTTTTTTTTTTTTTCTTTTTTTTTTGGAGGATGAGAGCCTGTAGAGAATGGATTTGAAATACATTAGGGAAAAGTAAGCTGACACAATATCTCTTTCTCACGTAAGAAGAGTTTTGCGCTGAGATCTGAGTCTGCTCCAGGAGTCATGAGCGAGACAGAATCTTGGCTCAGGTCCTCGCTGCGATTCGGGAAGGAGAGGAAAAAAAATAGGGGAAGTTTTTTCTCTGTCATTCCCTTTTTTTTTTTCAATTTTTTTGCTCCCCCGGTTACTTACCTTTCCATTTATGAATTCTTTTCAACATTTGGACTTTGTGCTATACATAACTTTAAATCACTAACATCCTTCACGGCTCTGTGATTTGCTGGTTCCATATGTAGCCTCTTGGCCCATTCGTTTGGCTCCGGATCAGTCCGTTCTTGCCCTGGGTTTACATTCTGTAGCCAGTGAGAGGAGAGAATGAGCTTTTCATCATAAGCCCCCCCCCCCCGGAGGAGGGGTTCGGCAGTAGGGGCCGCCCCTATGGCCACATGTAGCCGGCTTGCCCAGATCCACCTGTACGCTCCAACCTCAGTATCTCTCCCAACAGTGAGGTACAAATGAGAAGACCGTTCGACGAAACCGGCCATAATGTTCTCGAGGATCGAGGCAAAACACCCATGTATAACCACTATATGAAGTATTTTTGTAATGTAAGCTCACTCCTAAAGGTGATTTATAAACTGTATTATATCATAGATAATTGTATAATATATTTATTATATATGATTTTATTGCCACTCCTTACATCTATGGCGAGAGGATTATTTCTCCAGGATTCTGCCATCCAGCAGAGTGCTCTGTGTTCTTATATTTGATTTGGCTTCCTTATTTTTTGCAATTTTCTTCAAGATCTAGCGGGAGATGGAGACCTTCTGGCTTGTAGAACCATCTGTAGACATTCACTTTCTTTTTTTTTTTTTATTAAAGAGTGTTTGCGCCTTCTTGGTTAAATTGCAGGATGTACAACTAATAAATTCTATTTCAAAGATTGTTGTTCTATTTTGTATCCATGGCAGGGGTAGAATTTAGTCGGGGGACTCGCTACAATTGGTTACCAGGCATGTAGGGGGGCAGTAAAGGGGCACAATCTGTCAGGTCTGTTACACTTGAGGCATTAAAGGGGTTGCCCACTTTATCTTATATTATTTGCAATATGTGTGTAAGTGTTGTGGGGGCAGGATATTAGGTAATTTACCAATACACATCTATTACTAGTTCTGCTCCGCTTTCTTGATATGTACAGTGAAGTCTTCCTGTCTTTTACCTCATCAGCCAAACATTCCTGATCATAAAATGGCCACAGATGGAGGGTCATGTGATCTCTGACCATGAGCAACCGCCCTGCCAGGACCTGTTAAGTCAAGTCACGACGTGTTCGTCGCCGTGCATATTGTGGGCATCGCTACCTCCCTTTAATCAGACACGTTTGCGGAGGCTTGTGAAATTAACCCTTGCTTGTAAACAGCCCGCGTCTTGTATAATACGACTTCCTAAGTAACATCCGGCAGCGGCAGAGATCCCCTCTACGTCTTCCCGAACGGTCCCGGAAGCACGATAACTGGGGGGTATGCAGTACAGTTAGCTTTGCACATGTCGGAGCGGACGGTCTCCAACTACATCAGAATGGGGGGCTTGGGGGTCGCAGTCTACCAGCACAGCTATACTATAGCTATTAGACATAACAAACACAAACGTTCCGTCATTCAAGGGAGCGGATAACATATCAACTTTCCTGGCACTGTTTGCCCCAATGGCCGTTAGAATCCGGACCTCGACTTTCGAAACGTCTGCACAAAGTTTACTGCAGTTGGGAAGGAAAGTGTACAAAAGTCAAAAACGACTCATACAACTAATGAGTGAAAGCTAAGTTGGATAGTTAGGGGGGGGCCTCATTGTGATGACCGGCAACAGCCTCAGTTGACCTTGGCACAGAGGACTCACAGGAGGTTGTTCCAGACATTTGGGGGAGGACTAAGCACAGAGCGTCAGGGGAGTAGCACGGCTCCAATCCTCGCTTCGCGGTGCAACTCCCAGACAACGATTGATGAGAGCAGGGATAGGATCAGAGACCAAGACTCATAGCTATCGATCGATCGCAGCGATCTATCGAGTCTATCGCAAGCTATCGTATCATCGAGCGCATATCAGCTAGCGAACTAGCGTAGCTAGCTATCTCGACTCATAGCAAATCAGCTATCTATCGCATATCGATCTAGCTGGTTTCCACTCCGCTATCTCGGTGCATCCCAGACGAAGAGATGATGAGAGCAAGGGAGCAGGGAAGCAGAAGGCCCTCTCCATCTAGTCTAAGCATCCGACTAGCGCGGAGCTATCTGCTATCCACGATCTTAGCTATCGCGCTATCTACGATCTATCGAAGCGCATAGCGCGCAGGGTCTAGCTCTATCGTCGCAGAGCGATCGAGGCGCCATAGCGATCGATCTACTCTCTCAGATCGTATCCTATCGAGCAGTCGGTCTCAGACCTAGCTATCGTAGGCGCAGGATCGATCCTAGACTATCGAGCTAAGCAAGCTAGCCGATCTAGCGACGGCGCAGAGCGGCGACTCGGAGCATCGAGCGCAGAGCGACTAATCGGATACAGGGCGAATCGATCTCCAGCGACGACAGAGCGAGCACTGCGATCTCAGACGAGCGAGCGGCGAGCTCAGAGCGATCGAGGCGAGGCCAGCCTCTAGCGCGGGCAAGACCAACAGAAAGAGGAGGAGGAGAGCAGGGCAAGGAGCAGCAGTCCCAGCCGATCGAACGAGCGAGCGACTAGCGAGCTAGCGCATATCTATCAGCTAGCTACTAGCTAGCGATCGATCGAGCTAGCGAGCGACGGCGATCGAGCGCAGCGAGCGAGCGAGCGAGCGCAGAGCGAGCTAGCGATCTAGCTATCGATCTCTACTAGCGAGCGATCTATCGATCGAGCGAGCGCGATCTATCTATCTATATCGATCTAATCTCATATCTATCGACTATCTATCTATCTCCTATCTAGCTATCTATCTATCTACTATCGATCTATCGATCTCAGATCGATCTAGCGAGCTAGCGAGCGACGAGCGACGTCGGCGAGCGAGCGCGCGCCAGAGCGAGAGCCGAGCGAGCGATCGAGCGAGCGAGCGCCGAGCGAGCGAGCAGCGAGAGATCGAGCGACGCCCCGAGCGAGCGCAGAGCGAGCGAGCAGCGAGCGACGAGCGTCGAGCAGCGAGCGAGCCATAGCGAGCATCGAGCGCGCTCAATCGCTAGCGAAGCGAGCGAGCGAGCTAGCGAGCGAGCGAGGCGCGAGAAGCGAGCAGCTATCTATCTGCGATCTAAGATCAGTGGATGGAAACCTTTGTAGAGACCGAGTGCCCAATTACAACAAGACCTCCGCCCGCTGAGGAGCGCAAAGTGCCAACACCGAAAGGAATGGTGTGATTTATACCGCGTCTCTTGTCACAGGTGTCAGGGATACGAGCACCTGAGGACACCAATAAAGCAGAAAATAGTCCAGGGTAAGCGGGGCACGTTAAAAGAGCCTGGCACAGCAAGTCCGGGGCTGGCTGAGACGGCAGAATATACCTGGAGTCCTCTTATGGTGAGGGGCCGAGTGCCCACAGAAGGGCGCTGAGGGCCACCTCTGGCACCATGCATAGGTGAGCCATCACTGATCTATTCCTATCTTCTAGCTACCTACCTCACATCTATCTCATATCTACTACTACGTAGCTATCTAGCTAGCTATCGAGCGATCGGCGACTAAGCGTCGAAAGAGTCTGAGATATAGACAGAGGGCGTTTTTTCCTCCCCAACACTGGTCCGGTGGGGGTCCCAGAACACAGAGGACAGGGGAGGGGCATGAGCGGTGCTATGGTGCCCGTTTACGATGCCCTAAGATGCAGGGGGGTATGCACAGCCCATCAACTGCAGGTTATGTAGGAGACCGCGGCTGCGGCGGCGGCGCGGCCTGCAGGAACAATACAGGCTGGAAGGGGAACGGTGGGAGGAGAATGGTTCAGGGCCTGTACCTGGCCGAGAGCGGTCTAGGGCTTACGGGATGGCGTTGAGAGAGCTGAAGACAGACAACACGGAATAGCTTAAGGGATCAAGGGGTTTTAAGTCTAGCATTATCTCAACTTCCTGGGATCCGAGCCTGTGGATAACAAGAGGCAGGGAGCCCCCACTAGCCAAGCCGGACACCCCATGCAGGGGCGCCGGACAGGAGTCTCGCCCAGACAGAGGAAGCGGGCACGCACAACGCCCCGGTCTAGAAGGACCGGCAGGGTATGGTGGCCGGGTGCACGGCTGTCCCTAGACCTACGTTGGCCATTGCTTCCACTTCAGTTTGGTCACGCACAGCTTTTGTATAAATCAGATCAACCCTCACAGTCACCTACCTATTTAAAGCCAGAGACTTTAAACCATTCCCTCATAGGTGACCACTGGCATAAGATTAACCAGAAGCTGGGCATCTTTAAAAACTGAGGTGCAAGATATGAATCTACATCCTCCATGCTATTAAACAACATCCTGCTGTCTGCAGATAGACCCGCTATAGTACAATAAGCTCTCTCAGCTCCTCCTGTCTCGATAGCAAGCTGCCTTCAGATGGGACACTATTTACAATCTGCGCGTCTCCGCCTGCGGGACAAACCATCGCCTGTCCGGCAGATAGGACAAGCTATATACAATCTGCTTCAGCCTCCTCCTCCCTATAAACAGGCTGCCTGCAATAGGACGCTATTAACATCTGCTCACTTCCTCCCGGTCTGTTAGACAGGCACTGGCGGCAGAGCTATAAAACACGATAATCAATCGGCGCAGCGCCTCCGGCGCAATAAACATCGGCTTCAGAGAGGACGACGCGGGTGCGACAATCGTCGCAGCAAGCCTCCCCTCTCTATGGCACATATAGGAGGACCCTGCAGAGAGGACACTCAATACACTCGGCTCCGCGCCGCCTGCGCTATACTGCCGAGCATGGCAGATAAGGACACGATGTGCATCTGCTCAGCTCCTCCCTGGCTATCACGGAGCATCAGGCTGCCGATACAGAGAGAGGGACACGATAGTCCCAATCGGCTCAGCTCCTCCATAGCTGCGAGGAGACCAAAGGCTGCCTGCAGGAGATAGATACACTGAGTACAATCATGACTCACTCCGCGCTGCGTTTAGCAACAATCCGTCGCAGAAATAGTCACGTACGAATACAAATTCGGCTACAAGCTCCTCCTACCTGCCCTAAACATGGCTGCCTGCAATAGGACACTAGGGACTAACCAAGCTGCGGCAGCGCCCCGGCGGGATAAAACATCCGGACCGGCAGCAGGTCGGCAAGAAGACCAGAAAGAGAACAATCTGCTTCACAGCCGCGGTCGACGAAGAACAGCCTGCGTGAGGCAGACAGGATGGACACAGTGGCAAACCGCGCTGCTGACAAGCGCCTCCGCGCTGAGTACATATACCTGGCGATAGGACACCAATACAAAGCGGTGCAGCACGACTCTCCGCCGGCTCACACAGGCCGGCACTGCAGACTTAGAACAACTAGGGCACCATACTCTCAGCCCTCCTGCGCGGCACTCATGGCGTGGCTGCTGCAGAGAGGGACACTGCGTACAAGCGCCCAAGCTCATGCCTGCTGCTTAGCACAAGCTACCGCAGAGAGGACACTGGGGACACCGACGCAGCTCCTCCGTCTGAGGACCGGCGGGCTGCAGAGCGGACACGAGGGACAAGAAATACAAAAAAACCCGGCGCCAGCTCCTCCGGCTCTATAACATGCGGACCCTGCAGATCAGAAACAAAAGCGGGGTATAAAATCATTCTCAGCAGACAAAACCCTGCTCAGGGGACAGCGGCCTGCAGATAGGATCACTAGGGACAAGAGGGGCCGCCGCCCGGCCACATCAACCTAGCTAGTACCCGGCAGAAGAGGACACCGAGACCATCGCCCAGCGCACCGACCGGGCTCTAGACAGTCTGCCGGTAGATGTACACGATGGGACAAGCGGCGCAGCGGCCGCCGGGGCTCGAGACTCAGGGCGATGCCGGGCAGAGAGACACTATGGACAAAGCATGTCTCACGCCGCCTGCGCGAGAACTGCCGTCATCGCGAATAGGACACTAGGTACAATCTGTGCTCGTCAGCGCCTCCGGCTCGAGAACAGGCTGCCGGCAGATAGGACACTAGGGGACAAGCCTGGTGGTCCGGGTGTGGTAGGGTGCTTGTGGGTGTTGTTGTGGTTTTGCCTTTTTGTTGTTTTTGGTAAGTGTCCTTAAGTGGTTCTTTTGTTTTTTGGGTGAGGGTAGGGGGGGGGGGGAGGCCCTCCCCCCCCCCACCCCCCCCCCCCCCACCCCACGCACCACACCCAACTCCTCAACCACCACCCCCCCCCGCCCTCACCCCCCCCCCCCTCACCCCCCCTCACCCCCCCCCCCCCCCCCCCCCCCCCCCCCCCCCGCCCGCCCACACCCCAACCCCCCCCCCCCCCCCTTTTTTGTGCACCCCCGTCCCCCCTCGCCCCCCCCACCCCCCCCCCCAACCCCCCCCCCCCCCCACCCCCGGCCCCTCTCACCCCCGCCCCCCCACCCAACCCCCCCCCCCCCCACCGCATACCCCCCCCCCCCCCCCCCCCCCCCCCCCCCCCCCCCCCCCCCCCCCCCCCCCCCCCCCCCCCCCCCGCCGTACCCCCCCCCCCGCCCACTCCCCCCAAAACAAAAACCCCCCCACCCCGCCCCCCCCCCCCCCGCACCCACCCGCCGCCCACCAAAAACCCCCTCCCCCCCTTCCCCCCCCCCCCCTCAACAAAAAATAGAAAAAAAGTTAAAGAATAATTTCTCCCCCACCTACTCCCAACCCCCTCCGTCGCACACTCCCCCCCCCACCCCCCCCCCCCCCCCCCCCCCCACCCCCATTAACCCCCCCCCCCGCCCCTATCAAAAAATACCCCCACCCCCTCGCCCCCCCCCCCAAAACCCCCCCAATTAATTTACAAAACCCCAACCCACACTCCCCCGCTCTAACACCCTCCCCCCTCTCCCCGCGCCCCCAACACCCCCGCCCCACCCCTCGCCCCTTCCCCCCCCCCCCACCCCCACCCCCCCACCCCCCCCCCCCACCTCCCCCCCACCCCCCCCCCCCCCCACTTCCCCCCCCCACCCCACCCCCCCACCCCCCCCCCCCCCCCCCCCCCCCCCCCCCCCCCCCCCCCGCCCCCCCCTTTCCTTACTCGTATAACATGCTGCCTGTAGAGAGGACCTAGTAATCCGCTCCAGCTCCTACTGCTCATACAGGCTGCCTGTTTAGGACACTATCATGTGGAAGACTTACTAAGGGTCCGAAATCGCGTTTTCCAACAGGGTTTCCCAAATTTTTCCGATTTGCGATGAATGGCCCCGCATTTTTGGCGCACAACGAGCTGATTGTGGACGCATCTGGCCGGCATCATGCACGAAGGGAATCGGGGGGCTGACCATCCAAACGACCGGACGGATTTGGAAAGAAACCCGCGGTATTTAAAAGAAAAAGGTGGTGCTTGCACGCGCTTACAATGCAACCCAGGATAGGTTTGGTGAACTCCGGCCGAACCCTCGGCGGCTTCGGCGGCGCAGTAGCGACACCTGGTGGACATCGGGCGCACTACCTTAGTGAATCGCTGGACGACCCAACCTCGACGGAGACTCGCCGCTGGCATCGCGACAGGACCGGTAATAAATTACCCCCTATGTATAATCTGCTCAGCTCCTTCTGCTCTTAATTGTCTGCCTGTAGAATAAGCTAACTAGTACAACCTGCACGCTCCTCCTGCTTTATAACATGCTGCTTGCCGATAGAACACGATGTACCCCCTGCACGGCTCCCTCCGCTTTATAACAGGCCTGCTTGCAGATAGGACACTATGTACAACCTGCACGGCTCCTCCGCTTTAAACATGCTGCCTGCGAGATAGACACTATGTACACTCCGCTCAGCTCCTCCATGCTCTAGAACATGCGCCCTGCAAGATATGACACATGTACAATCTGCTCATCTCCTCCCTGCTCTAATAACAATCTGCCTGCAGATAGGACACTATGTACATCTGCTCAGCTCCTCCTGCTCTATAAAATGTCTGCCTGCAGATAGGACACTAGTACAATCTGCCATCTCCTCCCTCTCCTATAACAACTGCCTGCAGATAGGACACACACACACACTCTGCTCATTCTCTCCTGCTCTATAACATGCTGCCTGCAGATCGGACACTATGTACAATCTGCTCATACTCCTCCCGCTATAACATGGCTGCTGCAGATAGGACACTAATCTACAATCTGCTCATCTTTCTCCTGCTCATCACATGCTGGGCCTGCATATAGGACACTAGTACAATCTGCTCAACTTCTCCTGCTCTTCATGCTGCCTGAGGATAGGCACTATTACAATCTGCTCATCTCTCCTGCTCTATAAAGGCTGCCGGCACATAGGGACAACCTACTGTCACAAATCGCCATCTTCTCACTGCTCGATAACATCTGTCGGCCTGCAGATAGGACACTAAAGGTTCAATCTGCTCATCTCCTCCCTGCTCGTAACATGCTGCCTCAGATAGGACACTATGTACACTCACTCATCTCCCCTGCTTCACATTCCTCCTGCTCTATAAAAAACCGCGTGCCTGCAGATAGGACACTATTACAGACACTCCACGGCTCCTCCTGATCTATCAGCAATGCTACTTTAATGTCAGTTTTGCATTTTCCCAGAACACCTTATAGTGACATGTTGGTCTTGTATGTCTTCTTCTAGCTCAAGAAAGGGTGTTGACAAAATCTCTCCTGATGAAACGGGATAACTATCTGAACACCGGCCCGAGAGAATGTGATTGCAACAGTCGAGAACGAACAAAAAGGGCTCGGAGGAAATTCCTGGCAGAGAGTTTGACCCTCGCCGACTGCCATCTTCATCCCTTCCTCCCAAGCTTCATGTGGTTCCAGTATCACTGTGCGATATGTCTCATGTAAGGAGTAATGCTAGAACTAACTATCATATTATTAAGTGTTACAGCGCACCTATAGAAGACTACAACCCCAATATGTCTCCAAAACCTAAGAAGGCACCTTCTTATCATTGGACTGGTTCTGTTGGCCACACACCCTGGTGGACACCTGCGAGATAATCTCATATGGATTTCTATATCCTCAGAAGCTTCATATGGATTGTGCAGTTTAAGTCCACAAGTGACTGGGGCGGGATTAATTTGCCATATTTTAACTTACGAACAGCTACCAATTGGTCTCCTACAGAGTTGCCAACCCAACACCCTTCTCTTTAGCTCTAATCCACATTTCAGCCTGTCCTGTCTGAAGGAAAAACCGTGCAAATCATCCCGCCCTATTTCACTTCAGACTGATTTTGCATATCCATAAAATCATTGATTGTCTCCCCAAAGTTATTTGATAGAGACCCTAGATGTGAAGGTTCACCTATTGACCTATAAAATATCATTCCAAAGTCACGTTACGTGGAGCAAAAAAGAGTCACATTTGCACTAGATGAGGCCATTTTGGAGTCTACAGGGGTAGATTCATTTCAGAATCTTAGATTCTCTAGCCCTAGAATAAAGTGAGAACTGGATTTTTAATATGCGCTCATCATTTCTCCTTATTTTTCTTCACTGCCAGTGGGTTTCTTAATTACGACACAGAACCGGAGGAGTTTAAGCGATAGTACTTTGTGTCTATCTGAAATCTGAAAGATGAGAATCTTATCTTCTCTTTAACACAGTATAATTTTCTAGTAACTATAGAACTGGATCTAGGATCTCTGAACTAACCCTCCCCCTGCAAGCCAACTAAATTTGACTCATCTCAGCAAAATTGACCATCCCTTCTCATTTCCACACAACTTTTGGATAGATTTTTTTTTAAGGGACAAATTAGATTTCACATAAAGAGGGAATCTAGCAATGACAATTTCACCCCTCTCAAGTGGGCCTAGCGTTTCAAGGGGGAAAATCTGGGTGTGGGTTCCCCTTAAAAAAGGAGTCATTGGGAGTACAGCATTGCATGGATGAGTGTATTACAGACATAGCCGAGCTGAAGTTGTCATGAGAAGGTCACACTGCACGCCCTGGTTAGGAATATTAAAAAAAAGACAAATTAATAGCGTATAAAGTAGTCTCAGGTTCCCAGGCTCTTCACCTTACACGTTAACTATGTTTGCTTTCAACCGCGGGACCGGGAGATGTATTAAACACTCATTATTTCCACATTTCATTTTCTTAGCCAATATCAATATGATTTGTGGACATTTTTAAGTGGTTTATTCTTGGTTGAGAACCACCCAGCATCCCTAATTTTCACCCCCCCCCCCCCCCCCAGCACTGCGACTATTTTAATAAATACAGTTGACCTGGATACATTTTAAGGAAATGTAAATCTCGGAGTGTTCCACAATGTGTGTAGAATGTACCAAGCAAAAAGCAGTTGTACATGTAAAATAAGAGAAACTTTATCAATGGGATGTCTGGGCGCGGCCAAGCTCGGACGCACCATCAAAATCTGATAAGTCAATGATACCAACGGCTTTTAATAGGCCCTTGTGTTGCTGGGAAATTAGCACTGTGTAGTACTATTACTTTACTCCTGGAACATAAGATAAATAGAGACTGTTGATTACAACCACAAGCCCTGCCCTCGTCCGTTAGCAACTAATTCCAAATTCTGATTTTCCTAAGCCCAGCACTAGTGGGAGCTCTAAACCCTCTTCTGCTAATATATGTAATCTATAATGCCAGTGCACTCCCCTACTGGTGGTTACTTCTAAGCCTCCAGTTTGCCCACCGATTATCACAATTAGTTGAGATGTGCAAAAAGTGGGTGTTACCACGAAAGTTTGGAATATGGTGTTCCCATCAGACAATAATGAAACGATGTATCTGAACTCAAAAGAAGCAATTGGTAATGGGCTCCTTCCCCACCATGCGTGCATGGCTGGTCACAAGCTACAGCCACAAAGGCTCCTGCAGTTCCGTTCTAATCGGGTTGTACTAAGTAAGACTTCTGGTCACAGGACATTGCCACGAAGGAAGTGTAACAAGCACGTTGAGGATCCATTCTTGCACCTTAATGAATTGTGTTTTGGCTACGGCCAATCCAAGCGTTGGTTTCACCCTACAGCCGCTGTAACAGGTCACAAGGCTCAACCTATGAGGATAGTTCTGCTGTAGGTGGCGCAAGATGAGGGAAGTAGAAGGAGATCAGGCAGAGAATGGTCAAACCACAAGACCAAAGGTCAGGGCAGGGCAATACGTTCTGTCCTCGGTACAGTTGGCAGAATAGATTTAAGGTCAGGTCAATCCAGGTTCATCACCCCTTAGTCAGATCATCAGGAATAGTCAGTAGTCAGTAATAAGAATGCTCTCACCTGATCAAGACTTGTTTCATTTTATATGGTCAACTGACTGTAATGGAGGATCCAGTTTGGGATTCTCCAAACCAAGGCTTAGAGCTCCTAGCAAGGTCCTCTTAAATTGCTTGTCACTAAGTCAAAGACATACAATCATCTGTATCCCTACTCTGCCAAACAAGTTGACTTCCCAGATATTCAAGTGAGGCCTACACCTTGTGGCCTCCAAGGTGTAAAATACGAAATTGTTCGGTCCGTAGGCACGCCCCAGTACGGCGCGTGTGCATGGGGCTGACAATGTTGGCTTACCCTTTTATAAGGAATCTGGGAGTTGTCCACCTGTCGGTGGCATCTGGCACATGGTACAAGGATCAGGCAGAGGAATAGTCTAGGCAGCAGCTAGTTAGGTCAAGCTGGGTAGTCAAACAATAGTTGAACAGATTAGGAATGAAGATCAAGTGATGGAACATCCAAATCTGGGGTCGGATGTGATTGGAGTCAACAGCAGGACAAGACTGTTCGTTAAACTAGGGATGCTGTATCGTCTTTGTTGGAAGATAGGGAGGTGCCTTTCATCACCAGTAGCGTGCGCACGGGTTGCAGGGGTGACACATAGGGGCATATTAGACTTACGCGTCCATTCGATGATCCAGTGGCGCGTTCTCTGCGGTGGATTCGGGTCGCCCGTGGGATCATAAGGCACGTTTCCTCTCACGGTCCACCAGTGAGCTGCTGCGCGCTGAAGAGCATACGGAAACGCATCAAGTTTCACCACCGGCCTATTCGCAGTGCAAGGTAAGTGCAAGCTCCGGAGCTTTTTTTGTTTTGAAAATGCGGCTGTTCTCTGAATCTGTGGGTTATTCGTCTTAGGCCCCCCCCCTATTTCGCGTGCAATTGCACGCCGATGCGCCCACAATCTCGATCGTGTGCGCCAAAATCCGGTGGCATTCAGGGGGAAATCGGGTAAATCGATAATATCGGCGTACACGTCGTGGAAACGAATCGCGCCTTAGTAAATTACCCCATTGTTCGGCGCCTGGCCCTTGAAATCTGGTGAAGGTGGCATGCTCCACCCCAACGACATAGGCAGGCCTGAGGACACCAGTACAGAAGAAATGGAGCCGTGGGGAAACGTGAAGTTGTGGAAATTTGTAGTAGGAGCTAAAATATATATTTGATAGTATTAAAGTTATCCATAATGCCTTGATCTCTCAATTGTAGCCAAGAAGTAAACCGCAAGTAATGAATCCCATCAGAGATGAGCGGAGTTTGGCGATACCTAAGTAACGCCTAACGCCAGAGACGAATTTAACCAACAACATGCGCTGCGGACAAAGAATCGAGCTGGCGCCTATACGACCGACGTAGCAAAAGAGGCTCTCCACATCCTAACAACAAGGACACCCAACCCATATAGTATTCTCTGACACAAAGAATACTCCCTTCGGCAGCCTAGGATGGTACCTCCTCCTGTTTGGCCATCATGATACGGCTTCCAGATACCCCGTAACAGCTCCAACCCTCAAGCATTCTCTCCAATCATATAAAATGAAAGACACAATGATTCCGACGCCACCGGCCAATAAGTTCCAGCCGAATCCGAAGGCAACAACCTCTAACCTATATGAGTATTTTGTAATGTAAGCCACCCTTAAAGTGATTTATAAACTGTTTATATCATAGATAATTGTATATATTATATTATATATAGGTATTTATTCAACTCCTTACATCTATGGCGAGAGGATTATTTCTCCCAGGATTCTGCCATCCAGCAGTGCTCTGTGTCTTGTTTTATGCTTATTTTTTGCAATGTTTTTCTTCAAGACTAGCGAGATGGAGACCTTCTGGCTTGTAGAACCATACTGTAGACATTCACTTTCTTTTTTTTTTATTAGAGTTTGTGCGCCTTCTTGGTTAATTGCGAGGTACAACTAATAAATTCTATTCAACAAAGATTGTGGTTTCTATTTGTGTATCCATGGCAGGGGTAGAATTAGTCGGGGGACTCCTACATGGTTACCGGCATGTAGGGGCAGTAAGGGGCAAAATCTGTCAGGTCTGTTACACTTGAGGCCTTAAAGTTTCCCACTTTATCTTTATGTTTTTGCAATATGTGTGTAAGTGGTGGGGTGCAGGATATTAGGTAATTTACCAATATCACATCTATTCATAGTTCTGCTCGCTTCTATTTCAGGGAAGTTGAACTCCTGTCTTTACCTCATCAGCCAGAGATTCCTGTCCTAGAATGGCTGCATGTAGAGGTCCTGTATCTCTTATCCCACCATGAGCAACCGCCCTGCCAGGACCTAACATCAGGCTTCTGGCAGGGCGATTGTTCATGGACAGTCAGAGATCCCATGACCCTCCATCTGCGGCCATTTTATGGACAGGAATATCCGGCTGATGAAGTAAAAGACCAGAGGCGAAGAAGGCAAAGCAGAACTATTAATAGATGTATATCGGTAAATTTCCTAATATTCACATTACAAAAACATGAAGTAACGTGGCCAATCCTTTTAAATGGAAGGCAAAAAAATTATTTGTACCTCCAGTTTTGTTTTTTTGGAAAGCTCTACAGTAATAGACTTCAAACAAGCCCCATGTTATCAGACAGATCCCTTCCATCTCATTTCTTGTTAACTTGTTAGTAACTTACTCTCTGTAGGAAAGCAAGAAGTTGGGGACACGTAGGGGGACATTAATCACGCAGTGGGGCTCAATTACTAAGGGTCTGCGGACTGCATTTTCGTCGGGTTTCCCAACAATTTCCGTGTTGTGCCGCATTTAACATGGGTTTTTGGTGCACGTGATCGGATTTTGGCACGATGCAAATCTGGGGCGTAGCCGTCGGACATCCTGATGGATTCGGACTGAGCGCAAGATTTAAAATTCAAATTGTGATGCATGACAAGCACTCACATGCACCGAGAAGAAGATGGTGAACTCCGGCGGACCTCAGCGGGGAAGCGAGGGTCATGTGATCTCTAACTGTCCATGAACAATCGCCCTGCCAGAAGCTTGATGTTAGGTCCTGGCAGGGCGGTTGCTTATGGTCAGAGATCACATGACCCTCCATCTGCGGCCATTTTATGGACAGGAATCTCTGTCTGATGAGACATATCAAGAAAGCAGAGCAGAACTATGAATAGATGTATATCGGTAAATTTCCTAATATTCACATTACAAAAACATGAAGTAAAGTGGCCATTCCTTTTAAATGGAAGGCCAAAAAATTATTTTTTGTACCTCCAGTTTAAAAAAATAAAAATAAATCTACTCTCGTTTTTTTGGAAATCTACTGTAAAGCTCTAGAGTAATAGACTTCAAACAAGCCCCATGTTATCAGACAGATCCCTTCCATCTCATTTCTTCTTAACTTGTTAGTAACATACTCTCTGTAGGAAAGCAAGAAGTTGGGGACACGTAGGGGGACATTAATCACGCAGTGGGGCTCAATTACTAAGGGTCTGCGGACTGCATTTTCGTCGGGTTTCCCAACAATTTCCGTGTTGTGCCGCATTTAACATGGGTTTTTGGTGCACGTGATCGGATTTTGGCACGATGCAAATCTGGGGCGTAGCCGTCGGACATCCTGATGGATTCGGACTGAGCGCAAGATTTAAAATTCAAATTGTGATGCATGACAAGCACTCACATGCACCGAGAAGAAGATGGTGAACTCCGGCGGACCTCAGCGGGGAAGCGACGGATGCAGGAAATCGGGCGCACGAGCTAAGTGAATCACGGCAGATCCGAATCCTCGTCGGACAACGCACCTCGGGGATCGCGATGGGAGGGGTAAGTAGATGTGTCTCAGGTTCGCCTTTTTTTATTCGCCTGGTTCATTCCTTTTCTTGTCATGTAATTTTGCGTCTAATTTTGCGCCTAATTTGTCTCAAATAATTCCCCTACACAGTAGATCTCACTTGTGACCAATAATGAAAGGAGACTGAGAAGAGGGCGTCATCTCTGCACATAAAGTCTCAGCTTGTACAAGCTCCGGACCACATTGTGATGTAACTGCAGGGACTAATAGTTACAGATATGGAAAAAAAATAATTAAAAGGCTCAAATGAGTTTTTGCCTTTTTAATTATAATGTCCAGGAAATGGAGTCTGATAATATTCTCACATCTGTACAATAAGATTGACAATAATCCCACTTGAAAATATCATCCTATAAAAAATGATGAAGTCGTTACTTAAGAAATTTTACATTTTAAAACTGCGCTAAAGGATTTTTTCATGTTACATTCAGTTAATTTTTTACGTGGGAAGTGAAGACCTTTTTATCCAGGGATTTTTTCTTTCTAAAGTGCAGCTGCTCAGAGCAGGTGAGTTTGGGGTTTTTTTTTGCGACTTTCTAGGAGTAAAATAGTGATGGATGCCGCGCACACATCTGCAACACATCCACTCACTACGTCAGATAAGGCGCAGGGACTCAAAACTACTAAGTGCCGTAGATTAGCGTGCACCTAAAAAAGTTGCAAAATTGCCCAAAAAATGACTGCCAAGAATGACCCAAAATAATTATGATAAATGTCCCCCAGAATTTCCGAATTTGTTTGTAGTCTGTTACCATGAAAATGTATGAATGAATATCCTGTCTTAGGACAGGAAACTTTACTTTAATGGAAATCTACTAATTGATTTTATGCATTATGACACAAACATACATTGAGAATGCAGCAACATATCTTGTTTAATCCCTGAACCGAGTGTTTTGCTAAAAAAAAACAATTACAATAATTATGATAATGAGGCTCTGCTCCAGCCTTGTCCTGCCCAGCATAAGCCGAGAATACGTCATCACTGTCTTGTACCTGACAGACAGAAGTAATCAATCGCAGCACCATCCCCCAGCTGCTGCGTATGAGTCATCCAACTCAGGTTGATTAGTCCTGTCTGGACAGTTCAGGAAGCCCTGTGAGTAATGTGTTCATGTACGGCAGGCAGTCTCCACCCAGCTTTCCCAAGGTCCTGAATTTTATAATTGTTTTTTGAGCAAAACCACTCAGCTCAGGGATTAAACAACATATGTTTCTGCATCAGTGTAGCTACAGCATTCTCAAGGTATGTTTGGTTCGCAATGCATGAAAACAAATGGTAGATTTCCTTTAAAGTAAATATAGCATCAAAATCCATCCTGATAAACCAGGGAAATTACTCATAGATCCAGACACCGTGACTGTGGTATCTTCTTATAGTTGTTATCTATGGCATCCTTCCTTCTAAAATCAACTTTTACAATTATTCTATTGTACCCGAAGGGTCCTGAGGGGCGTTACCAAAGCCCCTCTGTCCTTTAGCTTCGAAGGCTGTTACACTGTCACTTTGATTTTGATGGTAGATTTCTTTAAATACTATTATTTGCCCTAATTTCATGAATATATGGACATCACTCACCAGATTTCAGCAACCAAAAGCCATTAAAAAAGTCTCCTTACAATGAAAAAAGAATTGAAATAGAATGTTCCTATTTAAAACGTTGTTTATTTTTACTTTAGAAAAGAATTTTTTTCTCCCTTTCTTTTTTTTTTCTTTTTTTTTGGAGGATGAGAGCCTGTAGAGAAATGGATTTGAAATAAATTAGGGAAAAGTAAGGCTGACACAATAATTCTCTTTCTCACGTAGAAAGGTTTTGCGCTGAGATCTGAGTCGTGCTCACAGGAGTCGAGGAGACAGAATCTTGGCTCAGGTCTCGCTGCAATTCGGGAAAGGGAGAGGAAAAAAAAAAAAAACGAGGGAAGCTTTTTCTCTGTCATTCCCTTTTTTTTCCTATTTTTTTGCTCCCCCGGTTTATTACCTTTCATTAGGAATTTTTTAACATTTGGACTTTGCTATACATAACTTTAAATCACTAACATCCTTCACGGCTCTGTGATTTGCTGGTTCCATATGTAGCCTCTTGGCCCAGTCGTTTGGCTCCGGATCAAGTCCTGTTCTTGCCCTGGGTTTACATTCTGTAGCCAGGGAGAGGGAGAGAATGAGCTTATTCATCATAAGCCCCCCCCCCCCCCCCCCCCCCCCCCCCCCCCCCCCCGCCCCCCCCCCCCCCCTCTCCCCCCCCCCCCCCCCCCCCCCCCCGCCAGGTGGTATTCATTGTATGTGCCAATATCAAGGTACGACACAGACGGACAAAGAACCTACACGTCTGTTTCGTTCTACCCCCGCAAGTCTTCCAGAGAGATCTGTAGCCTAAAATTATCAGCGTCTAATTGTTTCCCCCCATAGAGGTGGCGGCTGCCGAATGACTTAGTAACATCACACCTCTATTAATACCACAGTGCAAAATGTTCAAAAAATTGTTATTTTGCATAACCACCAGAGGGCAGCACATATCAGATTTCTTAAATGTAATTTTTTTGTGATGTCATTTTTCTAGCTTTCCAGTTTTCTAGCACAATAATTTCCACTTGCGTCTTTTTCCGGCCTTATATACTATGATACTATGATAAGAGAACCATATTGTAACTATACAATAGCTAAACAGGTTCGTCCAGTTTCATCACATAATTGATATTGTTTGTGTCATTAAAAGTTCTACAAGTTTCCAATATATTCTCTGCATCAATTCCTCACGGTTTTCTAGATCTCAGCGCGCTGTCATTGTAAATGAGGTTTCATTGTTTACTTCCTGTTCATAACAATTGGTTCCTGGTCATGTGATGTCACACAGGTGCACGGTGTCATGTGATGTCACATAGATGCACGGCTTGTTATATCCCTGGTCATGTGATGTCACACAGGTGCACGGCTCGTTATATCCCTGGTCATGTGATGTCACACAGGTGCACGGCTCGTTATATCCCTGGTCATGTGATGTCACACAGGAGTGCGGCTTGTTATATCCCTGGTCATGTGATGTCACACAGGTGCTCGGCTTGTTATATCCCTGGTCATGTGATGTCACACAGGTGCACGGCTCGTTATATCCCTGGTCATGTGATGTCACACAGGTGCACGGCTCGTTATATCCCTGGTCATGTGATGTCACACAGGTGTGCAGCTTGTTATATCCCTGGTCATGTGATGTCACACAGGTGCTCGGCTTGTTATATCCTGGTTGTGTGATGTCACACAGGTGCACAGCTCGTTATATCCCTGGTCATGTGATGTCACACAGGTACATGGCTCATTATATGGTCATGTGATGTCACTCGGGTGTGTTACTCGTTACATCCCTGGTCATGTGGTGTCATACAGGAGCACAGCTTGTTTTTTCCTGGTCATGTGATGTTATGCAGATGCACGGTTTCTTATATTCCTGGTCATGTGGTGTCACACAGGTGCACGGCTTGTTATATCCCTGATCATGTGATGTCACATAGATGCACGGCTTGTTATATCCCTGGTCATGTGATGTCACACAGGTGCACGGCCCGTTATATCCCTGGTCATGTGATGTCACACAGGTGCACGGCTCGTTATATCCCTGGTCATGTGATGTCACACAGGTGCTCGGCTTGTTATATGGTCATGTGATGTCACTCGGGTGTGTTACTCGTTATATCCCTGGTCATGTGGTGTCATACAGGAGCACAGCTTGTTTTATTCCTGGTCATGTGATGTTATGCAGATGCACGGTTTCTTATATTCCTGGTATTGCAATGTCACACAAGTGCATTGCTTACAACGTCCTTGGTCATGTGTTGTCATACAGGTGCACAACTTTTTATATACACCTGGTTATGTGATGTCACACAGGGGCACAGCTTGTTATATCCCTGGTCATGTGGTGTCACACAGGTGCACGGCTTGTTATATCCCTGGTCATGTGATGTCACACAGGTGCACGGCTCGTTATATCCCAGAGCTCTGATTACTCTCTGTGATATAACGAGCCGCTCAACTGTGTGACATCACATGACCAGCGATTTAACGAGTCCACGTACCAGTTTTTATCAACAGAAAGTAAGCAAAGAAGTTTTCTATAGAATGACAGCAAGCAGAGATCTAGAAAACTGTGAGGAATTGATATACAAAGTATATTGGAAAATTATGTAATTTTTCATTAATTAACAATATCAATCATGTGCTGTAAGTGGACGATCCCTTTAATGCATAAAGTATTGCTGTCAGTATTTTTTCATTTTTCGAAGACACATTCACCCAATCTACCACCAGGATGAGGAATCCTAGACCAAGCACACTGACATACTGGTGCACGGCCCCTCTGGCAGGACCTGCTCTTCTTTCTTTCCTTGTTGTTTCAACAAAAGGTTATAAAATTATGCAAATGAGCCTGAGGGGCTCCATAGGTGTTAAAGGAGCCTGGAGCCTCTCAGGCTCATTTGCATACATTTTTAACCCTTTTATTCTTAAAAACATGGGCATAAGAAAAGTGGATCCTGCAAGAGGGGGCACGCACCAGTATGTCAGTGTGCTTGGTTTACAATCCTTCATCCTGGTGCTAGATGTCCTTTTAATGACTTATAATAATTGTGATGATGTATAATAAATCTGGCATAATGTAAGAGTCTTTAGTCTAGTTTTACATCTTTGCAACTCAGGCCATGTCCACCTTTAGTATAGGAACATGATAAGACCAACAGGCAAGGTCTAAAACCAATCCAGTACATTGCTAACATAGTGCAATATGACACAAACCCTCCCATGGGGCCTAAAAATAGAATTATTTTTTAAATTAAAAAAAAAAAAAATTCTAATAATTTCAATTTCAAATAAAAATTATAATAAACGTGTTGGATATTCCCATCTCCCATATGCCTGGTCTATTAAAATGTTTAAATTATTATTCTATGCAATTATGCAATGAAACCCTGTACTCTAATGGGAATTAAACAAATGTCTAATTTGTCACTTTTCCACCAATTGGCCACACCAAACATTTTTATTTCATGTGATCACAAGATTGTACAATGAAAACATCAGCTCATCCCACAAAAAGTGACACCTTATACATTCTTGCCAAAGAATGTATAAAAAAAGATTAGGTCTCATTTTGACCGCACAGGAATAGAAAGCCTGTAAGAAAATGGCGCAAACAGTGTCCCAGTACATTCAAGGCCGGCACCAGTACTATGTATACCCGGGCAAGTGCTGGGGCCCAGGGCTGCTGTGGGGAACCACATAAGCCTTTACATAAGGAATCCATGGGGGTGAGAGGAACTGTTTCTAATGAATCCATAGGGATGAGGGTGGTTGTATCTAATGAATTCATAGGGGCTGAGGGGGGCTGTATCTAATGAATCCATTGCGGAGTAAGGGGGGCTGTATATTAAATAACCATGAGGGGGGCTTATATAAAGGGTCTGTTTGGGATGATAAACTAGGGAATATTTTAGGGAACAGGAGACTGTTTTAGTTTCAGAATTTTAATGCCTCCACATGAGTTCATTGCAAAGGGGCCCACTGAGGCTCTGTCACCCAGGGGCCTACTGAAACCTGGATCGACCCTGAGTACATTGCATGGAATATTAAATACTGACACTAGGAAACACAATGGTGGTCATTTACTAAGGGCCGATTCGCGTTTTCCCGACGTGTTACCCGAATATTTCCGATTTGCGCCCATTTCCCCTGAATTGCCCCGGGATTTTGGCGCACGCGATCGGATTGTGGCGCATCGGCGCTGGCATGCACGCTACAGAAATTGGGGGGCGTGGCCAAAACAAAAACCTGACGGATTCGGAAAAACCGCTGCATTTAAAAAAAAAATGTGTCGCGGAGCTTCCACTTACCTTCACAAGGAATAGGCCGGTGAACTTGAGTGCGTTCCGATGCTCTTCAGCGCAGCAGCGCCACCTGGTGGACGTCGGAGGAACTGCCTTAATGATTCCCGGCGGGACCCGAATCCACCGCAGAGAACGCGCCGCTGGATTGCGAATGGACCGGGTAAGTAAATCTGCCCCAATATGCCCTGCAAAAACCAAGCCCTCTTGGGGCTCTGTAAATGGGAAAAATAAAAGTTAAGCATTTTTCTTATAATATTCCCTGAAAAATGTGCAGGAGAGCCCAAGGTTCTATGTCGGACAAGCTGCGTGAGATTTCCCTGTGTCTGTGTGATATATCGTCCTTCCCTGCTGGGTCAGACTGTATATTTGTGTTCGTAATTTAATATCTTCAAAATCCCCCCCCCCCTACCTCGTAGGGAGAACATTCATCTCTAAGAGATGAATGTTCTCCCTTCGAGGTTTGTTTGGTGGTGCCACTTAATTTAACATCTTAATGGTGGCATGTGTCTTTATCAGTGCGCCTGGCGGTGAACCTACGGGAACAATCGTCTGCCGAATGTTTATGTTCCAGCGCGCCATTGGTTTGGGAGCCCCGCGTTAGGCCGAGGTGCTCAGGACTTTGTATGAGCTGAACTTTGTCACATTATTAAACTGTCAGCAATGTGCGCCGGTTATTAAGATTCTTGGTGGGAATTCTGCCCATATGTTTTGCGTTCTCTGCTGGGATTATATCAACACTATTTGTATGGAAAGGCTGCCGGAGAGAAGTCGGGATGAAGAAAAAGGCATCTGTGAGTCGGGGCACAGAAAAACGTCTGTTTATGTACGGCCTTCCAAATATGTCTCGACAGACCGTGATTTCCCAAGTGCTCCTGCCATTTCGCTTCAGTCTAGGTGCAAAGTCCAAGAAAATGGCAACTGGAAACTGATGGTTGTGAAGGCGTCGCATGGGATGGAATTCCTTAGAGACACGGAAGGCTTTATGGAATAAGGATATAATTTACATATAATTTAGTATAATTCAGAATACATGAATTGTTGTTTGTCATCAGAAATAGTGTTACGAGCAGCAGGTAGTAGACCCACTGCAGTAGCAATCTGGCTTGGCTTCAGGCCACACACTAAGGGCGTTATCCCTAGACCTCGGTTTTTACCTGTTCAACTATTTGCTTGGCTTCAGGCCACACACTAAGGGCGTTATCCCAAGACCTTGGTTTTTACCCGTTCAACCCTTTGCTTGGCTTCAGGCCCCACACTAAGGGCGTTATCCCAAGACCTCAGTTTTTACCTGTTCAACCCTTGCTTGGATTCAGGCCCCACACAATAAGGGCGTTATCCCTGGACCTCAGTTTTTACCCGTTCAACCCTTTGCTGTTAAGAGATTGAACGGCCACTACCTCTGGTGATGGTCCCGTGTAGATAGCACCTGGCCCAGGTGGTCTGGCAAACATAGTCAAAGGCCGTCTAGTAGTCAGTAACCCTTTGCTTGGCTTCAGGCCACACACTAAGGGCGTTATCCCTAGACCTCGGTTTTTACCCATAGAAACCCTTTGCTTGGCTTCAGGCCACACACTAAGGGCGTTATCCCTAGACCTTGGTTTTTACCCATAGAAACCCTTTGCTTGGCTTCAGGCCACACACTAAGGGCGTTTATCCTAGACCTCGGTTTTTACCCATAGAACCTTTGCTTGGCTTCAGGCACACAAATAAGGCGTTATCCTAGACCTCGGATTTTACCTGTTCAACCATTTGTTTAGCTCAGGTCACCACACTAAGGGCGTTATCCCAGACCTTGGTTTTTACCCATTCACCCTTTTGGATCCGACACACATAAGGGTGTTATCCTAGACCTCAGTTTTTACCGTTACAACCTTTGCTGGCTTAGCCACACAATAGGGCGTATCCCTGGACCTCAGTTTTTACCCGTTCAACCTTGCTGTTAAGAGATTGAAAGGCCACTACTCTGGTGATGTCCTGTGTAGATAGCACCTGGCTAGGTGGTTTGCAACATAGTCAAGGCCGTCTAGTAGTCAGTCAAGTGGGAATTCAGCAGAATCCAGGTAATATCTTTACGTGAGAGGTAGAAAGATTCCAAGGTCAAGGCCAAGTTGGGGCAGGCATATAAGGATCAAGTATAAGGCTAAGGGAGGCCCCTGCATACTAGCCATGGCTATGATTGACCATGGGGATACCAATCACAGGCATGTCTAGTAGTGGGGCATCAATTTGCTGGATTGGCTGCATGGCTGCCAATCCAGAATATGTCACGCCTGAACCCTGGGCCAGAACCAGAAGTTTGGGTCCTCTCATCTCTAGTCTCAATGGTGGCCATTAGTGAGGTTGTAACCATTGGTGGCTCAGTGCTGATTTAAAGTTTGAAGAATTTCCCATATTTCCCATAAGAATTTCGTCATATACATTATTGCTGGCCCTTTAGTACTGTAGGTATGAATGAGTAGAGTGGTCAACCTGAACAGCCACTAGCTTTGACTGATTTTACCCTCTATTGACTTGATAAATTGGAGATTTTGTGTGGATTTTTCATTCTTCAAGCTTTTGAGAATTCTCCAATTGAATAAGTTGTAGTAGGTTTTTCAGAAATCCATGGGGCGAGCAATGGGTAAGTAAAAATGTGTACTCACCCCATTTTCATGCTGGGGTCATTAAGGTTTTGATATTCTGCTCTGCTGGTTGGCCATGGGGCTTCATGGGGTCATGCTGATGTACCTGATCTATGTCATCATGTGGTCATGGGGTCATGCTGATGTCACCTGATCTATGTCATCAGTGGTCATGTGTCATGCTGATGTCCACCTGATCTATGTGACCATGTGGTCATAGCGCTTTATGGGTCTGCTGATGTCACCTGATCTATGTCATCATGTGGTCATGGGGTCATGCTGATGTCACCTGACTATGTCATCATGTGGTCATGTGGTCATGCTGATGTCACTGATCTATGTGACCATGTGGTCCATGCGCTTTAGGGGTCATGCTGAGTCATCTGATCTATGCGACCATGTGGTCATAGCGCTTCATGGGGTCATGCTGATGTCACCTGATCTATGTCACCATGTGGTCATAGCGCTTTATGGGGTCATGCTGATTTCACCTGATCTATGCGACCATGGGTCATAGCGCTTCATGGGGTCATGCTGATCTCACCTGATCTATGTCACCATGTGGTCATAGCGCTCATGGGGTCATGCTGATGTCACCTGATCTATGTCACCATGTGGGTCATAGCGCTTCATGGGGTCTGCTAATGTCACCTGATCTGTCACCAGTGGTCATAGCGCTTCATGGGGTCAGTGATGTCACTGATCTATGCGCACCAGTTCTGGCGCTTCATGGGGTCATGTGATGTCACCTGATATGTCACATGTGGTCATGGGGCTTCATGGGTCATGCTGACGTCCCTTGAATGTCACCCATGTGGTCATGCCCTTCATGGGGTCATGCTGATGTCACCTGATCTATGTCACCATGTGGTCATGGGGCTTCATGGGTTCATGCTGACGTCCCTTGATTTATGTCACCATGTGGTCATGGCCCTTCATGGGGTCATGCTAATGTCACCTGACTAGTCACCAGTGGTCATGGGGCTTCATGGGGTCATGCTAATGTACCTGATCTTGTCACCATGTGGTCATGGCCCCTTCATGGTGTCATGTGATGTCACCTGATCTATGTCACCATGTGGTCATAGCGCTTCAGGGGGTCATGCTAATGTCACCTGATTCTATGTTCACATGTGGTCATGGGCTTCATGGGTTCATGCTGACGTCCCTGATTTATGTCACCATGTGGTCATGGCCCTTACTGGGGTCATGCTGATGTCACCTGATCTAGTCACCATGTGGTCCTGGGGCTTCATGGGGTCATGCTAATGTCACCTGATCTATGTCACCATGGGTCATGGCCCTTCATGGGGTCATGCTGATGTCACCTGATCTTGTCACCATGTGGTCATAGCGCTTCATGGGGTCATGCTGATGTCACCTGATCTATGCGACATGTGGTCATGGGTCATGGGTCATGCTGACACCCTTGATTATGTAACCAGTGGTCATGGGGCTTCTGGGGTGATGTTGATGTCACTGATCTATGCGACATGTGGTCATGGCGCTTCATGGGGTCATGCTGATGTCCACCTGATTCTATGTCACCATGTGGTCATGGCGCTTCATGGGGTCATGTCTGATCACCTGTCACTGCTATGTTACCAGTCCCCCTAAGCACAATGAATGGCCACCGGGAGTTGAAAGAAACTGAAGACCTCCATGACAATAGGACCATGGCCAGAGCAGGGTAGGTACTTATTATTATTTATTTTTTGTTTCCCTCGGTCCTGCTTTAGGAAGCCTATCACATGAGAGGAACAAAGTCCTATCAATTTGCTTCACATATTCTTTGCATGAACGTAACTCCCAACTTCTGTCTCCGCTGCCGATGTTGACTCTCCAGTGAAATTAATAATAAAACGGGCGGTCTGGCGCCAATAACAGAATAGATAATGTCGTGATATCTGGCAGGACATATAGAAGATCCCCAGTCGGAGCGGTTTTTTTTTCTTCGGTGGAGGAATATATTTTTCTGTGTGTTGCATTATAAACCCCATTCTTTCTTAACAAGGCTTCCTTCACCGAGGCTTATTATTCTATTGTGAATTACGCCAGGGACTGGCTGCCAAAACATCCCATTTTTTTCCAGACCTATCACTTGAGTTAAAGTACATCCTTCTTGTGAAGACCCAAGGAATTGCTTACGACAGTCTAAAACAGCCACGTATTAAAATGAAGGTCACCTACGCAACAGAATGTGAAGAAGTTGTAAGGAGCATGATCAGGCGATGCTGTAAAATTCATCGGAGAAATTCCTGCTGATAGAGCCCGGGGAAGATGAGGTGATGGCGATCATGTGTGCAGCCGGATTGTGCAACTATACGAAGTCACTGAGGACTGAAGGAGCCATAAGAAAGGACTTAAAATCTGCTATTTCTGAAACTAAATAGCGCCACCTATAAAAGAATTCTGACTGTAGTCACAGTATGGTATAGGATGGATACTATTGGACTGTGTAATAGAAGGAGTCCAGACTACACAGTTATCTGCAATTCCGTGCACATTCTAATTACAAAGCCAGACAATAGTGTATAGATTATATAACCAATTGACATGCTGTTATATGGAGGACCAGACTACATATCAGACTGATGGTAGGGGAAGTTCAGACTATGTACCAGACTACTGGTATAGAGGGAGGTCCAGACTACACAGCCAGAATACTGTTACAGGGGGAGGGGGCCAGACTAAACATTAGACGATGTAATAGAGGAAGGTCCAAACTACAAGCTAGACTGCTGTTATAGAGGGAGAGGAGGTCCAGACTATACGACAGACCGATGTAATAAGGGGAGGTCTAGACCTATACAAAGAACGTGATGTAATAGGAGGAGGTACCAGACTACACAGCCAGACTACTGTTACAGTGGGAGGGGGCCAGATAAAACAGTTGACTCATGTAATAGAGGAAGGTCCAGACTACACGACTAGACTGCTGTTATAGAGGGAGTCCAGACTATACAGACAGGACTGCTGTAATAGAGGGAGGTCACCGACTACAAAACCAGAGACCGTTTAAAGAGAGAGGTCCAGACTACACAGCCAGACTGCTGTGTAAGGGGAGGTCCACACTATACAGTCAAACTGATGTATAGGGGGAGGTCCAGACCTACACACAGCCGATTGCTGTTATAGAAGAGGTTCAGACTACGCAGGACTGATATTATAGGGGGGGCTAAGACAATCAAGCCAGACTGCTGCTACAAGGAAAGAAAAAGGGTTTCAGTGACCCGAAATGCATAATTTAAGGATTAAGAAATTTGTTTAATCAAAATCACTTTTTCCCCCTTCCAAATCATTATTTTACAAGGCTGTCTATGGTTTTTGGTATACTGGAGCCTGGCAGCTGCAAGGATACCCATCCAAGTGATCTTGGCTAAAGAATCAGACATCCCTCTCGTTATCATAACCTTACACGGTGATACGCAACTAACAAAGAAGTTCCAGGTGAACAATTTTTGAACATCTTATACATTGATACCTAACTTTATTACCCAAGATGCCACACCTCTATTTCTATTTTGTTCCTCTGCTGCTATAAGGGGAAGTTCAGACTGCAGAGCAGACTGCTGTTAGAGGGGGGAGGTGCCAGATTACGAGCCAGACCTGTCGTTATAGGGGGAGACCGACTACACAGCCCGACTGCTGTAATAAGCGAAGGTACCAGACAACATAGCCAGAAGATGCTTATAGGGGAGGTCAGACTACAGAGCCAGCTGCTGTTATAAGGAAGGTCCAGAATGCAGAGCCAGGCTGCTATTATAGGGGGAGGTCCAGACTACACAGCCAGACTGCTGGTATAGGGGAGGTCCAGGCAACAGAGACCAGACTGCTTATAAGGGAATGTCCAGAAATCAGAGCCAGACATGCTGTATATAAGGGAATGTCCAGATACAGAGCTAGGCATGTGTAATAAGGGAAGGTCAGACTACAGAGCCAGAATGCTGTTATAAGGGAAGTCCAGACTAAGAGCCAGACTGCTGTTATAAAGGGAATGTCCCAGACTACGAGCTAGAAGCTGTAATAAGGGAAGGTCCAGACTACAGAGCAGAATGCTGTTATAGGGGGAGGTCAGACACCGAGCCAGAATGCTCGTTATAGGGGAAGGTCCAGACTACAGAGCCAGACTGCTGTATTAAGGGAAGGTCAGGCTACAGAGCCAGACCGCTGTATAAGGGAAGTGTCCAGACTGCAGAGCTAGACTGCGGTAACAAGGGAAGGTCACGACTAACGAGTCAGCACTGTGTAATAAGGGAAGGTCACAGACTACAGATCCAGACCGCTGTTATAGGGAATGTTCAGACTTCAGAGCCCGACTGCCGTTATACGGCAATGTTCAGCTACAGAGCCAGCCCCGTATTATAGGGGGAGTCCAGACTACAAAGCCTGACTGCCTGTATAGGGGGGGTCCAAACTACAGAGCCAGACTGCCGTTATAAGGGGAGGTCCGAATGCAGAGCCAGGTGCTATATAGGGGGAGGTCCAGACTACACAGCCAGACTGCTGTTATAAGGGGAGGTCCAGACAACAGGCCAGACTGCGTTATAAGGGGACGGTCTCCAGATGCAGAGCCAGACTGCTGTTATAGGGGGAGGACCAAGCTATACAGTCAGACTGATGTAATAGGGGGAGGTCCAGACTACAAAGCCTGACTGCTGTTATAGGGGGAGGTCCAAACTACAGAGCCAGACTGCTGTTATAAGGGGAGGTCCAGACTGCAGAGCAGGCTGTATTATAGGGGGAGGTCCAGACTACACAGCCAGCTCGCTGTTAATAAGGGGAGGTCCAGACAACAGAGCCAGACTGCTGTTATAAGGGGAGGTCCAGACTGCAGAGCCAGACTGCTGTTATAGGGGGAGGACCCAGCTATACGTACAGCAGCTGTTGTAATGGGGGGGTCCCGACTACATAGCCAGACTGCTGTTCTAATGTTCAGCCAACCTGACCCCTTTACTGTTATATGGCACCTCCCGACCCTGCAACTGTCCATGGGAGACATAGGTAGCTGAGCTACCAGTAACACCTGACCGTCAACGCGGGGTTTTTTTTTTTGGTGCTGCCTCTTGCTGGCCTTGCGCCCCGAGGTGGTCTGGCAAACATAGTCAAAGGCCGTCTAGTAGTCAGTAACCATTTGCTTGGCTTCAGGCCACACACTAAGGGCGTTATCCCTAGACCTCTCTAGAACCCTCGATTTACCTGTTCACATTTGTTTACTTCAGGTCACACACTTAAGGCGTTATCCAAGACCTTGTTTTTACCCATTCACCTTTGCTTGGATTCAGACCACACAAAGGGTGTTATCCCTAGACCTCATTTTACCCTACAACCTTTGCTTGGCTTTCAGGCCACACAATAAGGGCGTATCCCTGGACCTCAGTTGTTTACCCTTTCAACCCTTTGCTGTTAAGAGATTGAAAGGCCACTACCTCTGGTGATGGTCCATGTTAATACACCTGCGCTAGGTGGTTGCAACATAGTCAAGGCCGTCTAGTAGTCAGGTCAAGTGGGAATTCCAAAATCCAGGTAAATATCTTTACGTGAGAGGTAGAAAGATTCCAAGGTCAAGGCCAAAGTTGGGGCAGGCATATAAGGATCAAAGTCATAAGGGCTAGGGAGGCCCCTGCATACTAGCCATGGCTATGATTGACCATGGGATACCAATCACAGGCATGTCTAGTAGGTGGGGCATCAATTTGGCTGATTGGCTGCATGGCTGCCAATCAACAGATTCACGCCTGAACCCTGGGCCAGAACCAAATTTGGGTCCTCTCATCTCTTTCTCCATGGTGGCCATTAGTGAGGTTGTAACCATTGGTGGCTCAGTGCTGATTTAAAGTTTGAAGAATTCCCATATTTCCCATAAGAATTTCGTTCATATACATTATGCCTGGCCCTTTGAGTACTGTAGGTGTATGAATGAGTAAGAGTGTCAACCTGAACACCCATACTTTGACTGATTTTACCCTCTATTGACTTGATATAATTGGAGAATTTTGTGTGGATTTTCATTCTTCAAGCTTTTTGAGAATTCTCCAATTGAATAAGTTAGTATGTAAGGTTTTTCAAGAAATCCATGGGGCGAGCAATGTGGTAAGAAAAATGTGTACTCACCCCACTTTTCATGCTGGGGTCATAAGGTCTTTGATATTCTGCTCTGCTGGTTGGCCATGGGGCTTCATGGGGTCATGCTGATGTCACCTGATCTATTCTATGTGGTCCTGGGGTCATGCTGATGTCACCGATCTATGTCATCAGTGGTCATGTGGTCATGCTGATGTCACCTGATCTATGTGACCATGTGGTCATAGCGCTTTATGGGTCAGTCTGATGTCACCTGATCTATGTCATCATGTGGTCATGGGGTCATGCTGATGTCAACCTGATCTATGTCATCATTGTGTCATGTGGTCATGCTGATGTCACCTGATCTATGTGACCATGTGGTCATAGCGCTTCATGGGGTCATGCTGATGTCACCTGATCTATGCGACCATGTGGTCATGGCGCTTCATGGGGTCATGCTGATGTCACCTGATCTATGTCACCATGTGGTCATAGCGCTTTATGGGGTCATGCTGATTTCACCTGATCATGCGACCATGGGTATAGCGCTTCATGGGGTCATGCTGATCTCACCTATCTATGTCACCATGTTGCATACGCTTATGGGGTCATGCTGATGTCCACCCTATCTTGTCACCATGTGTCATAGCGCTTCATGGGGTCATGCTAATTCACCTGATCTATGCACCATGTGGTCATAGCGCGTCATGGGGTCATGCTGATGTCACCGATCTATGCGACACATTTGGTCTGGCGCTTCATGGGGTCTGCTGATGTCACCTGATCTAGTCACTGTGGTCATGGGGCTCATGGTCATGCTGACGTCCCTTGATTTATGTCCCCATGTGGTCATGGCCCTTCATGGGGTCATGCTAATGTCACCTGATCTATGTTACCATGTGGTCATGGGGCTTCATGGGTTCATGCTGACGTCCCTTGATTTATGTCACCATGTGGTCATGGCCCTTCATGGGGTCATGCTGATGTCACCTGATCTATGTCACCATGTGGTCATGGGGCTTCATGGGGTCTGATCTAATGTCACCTGATCTAGGTCACCATGTGGTCATGGCCCTTCATGGGGTCATGCTGATGTCACCTGATCTATGTCACCATGTGGTCATAGCGCTTCATGGGGTCATGCTAATGTCACCTGATCTATGTTACCATGTGGTCATGGGGCTTCATGGGTTCATGCTGAGTCCTGATTTATGTCACCATGTGGTCATGGCCCTTCATGGGGTCATGCTGATGTCACCTGATCTATGTCACCATGTGGTCATGGGGCTTCATGGGGTCATGCTAATGTCACCTGATCTATGTCACCATGTGGTCATGGCCCTTCATGGGGTCATGCTGATGTCACCTGATCTATGTCACCATGTGGTCATAGCGCTTCATGGGGTCATGCTGATGTCACCTGATCTATGCGACCATGTGGTCATGGTGCTTCATGGGTTCATGCTGACATCCCTTGATTTATGTAACCATGTGGTCATGGGGCTTCATGGGGTGATGTTGATGTCACCTGATCTATGCGACCATGTGGTCATGGCGCTTCATGGGGTCATGCTGATGTCACCTGATCTATGTCACCATGTGGTCATGGCGCTTCATGGGGTCATGCTGATGTCACCTGATCTATGTTACCATGTCCCCCTAAGCACACTGAATGGCCCAGCCGGGAGTTGAAAGAACTGAAACCTCCATGACACTAGGATCATGAGCCAGAGCAGGGTAGGTACACTTTATTATTTTTATTTTTTGTTTCCCTCGGTCCCTGCTTTAGGAGACCAATATCACATGAGAGGAACACAAGTCTTATCAATTTGCTTCACATATTCTTTGCATGAACTGTAACTCCAACTTCTGTCTCCGTCTGCCGATGTTGACTCTCGTGAAATTATAATATAAACGCGGTCTGGCGGCCCATACACAGAATAGATAATTGTCTGTGATAATCTGGCGACAATAAGAGATCCCCCGGCGAGCGGTTTTTTTTCTTCGGCTGGAGGAATATATTTTTTCTGTGTTTGCATTATAAACCCCATTCTTTCTTAACAAGGCTTCCTTCACCGAGGCTTATTTATTCTTATTGTGAATTACGCCCAGGGACTGGCTGCCAAAACATCCCATTTTTTCCAGACCTATCACTCTGAGTTAAAGTCCAGCCTTCTTGTGAACGACCCAAGGAAATTGCTTACGACAGTCTAAAACAGCCCACGTATTAAAATGAAGGTCACCTACGCAACAGAATGTGAAGAAGTTGTAAGGAGCATGTATCAGGCGATGCTGTAAAATTCATCGGAGAAATTCCTGCTGATAGAGCCGGGGAAGAATGAGGTGATGGCGATCATGTGTGCAGCCGGATTGGTGCACATAACCGAAGTCACTGAGGACTTGAAGGAGCCATAAGAAAGGACTTAAAATCTGCCTATTTCGAACTTAATAGACGCCACCTTAAAAGAATTCTGACGTAGTCACAGTATGGTATAGGATGGACTTACTCATTCGGACTGGTGTAATAGAAGGAGTCCCAGACTACACGTTATCCTGCAATTCCGTGCACATTCTAATTAACAAGCCAGACATAGTGTTATAGATTAATATAACTCCAATTGACTGCTGTTATATGGAGGACCAGACTACACTATCAGACTGATGTATAGGGGAAGTTCAGACTATGTAGCCAGACTACTGGTATAGAGGGAGGTCCAGAACTACACAGCCAGACTACTGTTACAGGGGGAGGGGCCAGACTAAACAGTTAGACATGTAATAGAAGGAAGGTCCAAACTACACAGCTAGACGCTGTTATAGAGGGAGGGTCCAGACTATACGACAGACCGATGTAATAAGGGGAGGTCTAGACTATACAGAAACTGATGTAATAGGAGGAGGTCCAGACTACCACCGACTACTGTTACAGTGGAGGGGGCCAGACTAAACTTTAGACTCATGTAATAGAGGAAGGTCCAGACTACACATCTAGACTGTGTTATAGAGGAGGTCCAGACTATACAGACAGACTGCTGTAATAGAGGGAGTCCAGACTACAAAACCAGAGCACCGTTAAAGAGAGAGGTCCAGACTACACAGCCAGACTGCTGTTGTAAGGGGAGGTCCACACTATACAGTCAAACTGATGTAATAGGGGGAGGTCCAGACTACACACCAGATTGCTGTTATAGAAGGAGGTTCAGTACACAGAGCCACTGATATTATAGGGGAGGCTAAGACAATCAAGCCAGACTGCTGCTACAAGGACAAGAAAAAGGGTTCAGTGACCCGAAATGCATAATTAAGGATTAATAATTTGTTTAATCAAAATGCACTTTTTCCCCCTTCCAAATCATTTTACTTTTACACTGTCTATGGTTTTTGGTATACTGAGCTGGCAGCTGCAAGGATTACCCATCCAAGTGATCTTGGCTAAAGAATCAGACATCCCCTCTCGTTATCATAACCTTCACGGTGATACGCAACTAACAAAGAAGTACTCCAGGTGAACAATTTTCTGAACATCTTATACATGTACCTAACTTTATTACCCAAGATGCCATCCTCTATTCTTTTGGTTTCCCTGCTGCTATAAGGGGAAGTTCACACTGCAGAGCCAGACTGCTGTTAGAGGGGGGAGGTCCAGATTACAGAGCCAGACTGCTGTTATAGGGGGAGATCCAGACTACACAGCCAGACTGCTGTAATAAGCGAAGGTACCAGACACATAGCCAGAATGCTGTAAGGGGGAGGTCCAGACTACAGAGCCAGACTGCTGTTATAAGGGAAGGTCCAGAACTGCAGAGCCAGGCTTGCTATTATAGGGGGAGGTCCCAGATACAAAGCCAACTGCTGTTATAGGGGAGGTCCAGACAAGACCAGACTGCTTTTAAGGGAATGCCAGAATACAGAGCCAGACTGCTGTATATAAGGGAATGTCCAGACTACAGAGTCTAGATGCTGTAATAAGGGAAGGTCCGACTACAGAGCCAGACTGCTGTTATAAGGGAATGTCCAGACTAAGAGCCAGACTGCTGTTTATAAGGGAATGTCCCAGACTACGAGCTAGATGCTGTAATAAGGGAAGGTCCAGACTACAGAGCCAGACTGCTGTTATAGGGGGCGGTCCAGACTACAGAGCCAGAATGCTGTTATAGGGGAAGGTCCAGATACAGAGCCAGATGCTGTTATAAGGGAAGGTCCAACTACAGAGCCAGACCGCTTTTAAAGGTATGTCCAGACTGCAGAGCTAGACTGCTGAACAAGGAAGGTCCAGACTACAGAGTCGCATTCTGCTGTAATAGAGGGACAGGTCAGACTACAGATCCAGACCGCTGTTATAAGGGAATGTTCAGACTTCAGAGCCAACTGCTGTTATAGGCCAATGTTCAGCTACAGAGCCAGCCGCCGCTATTATAGGGAGTCCGACTACAAAGCCTGACTGCTGTATAGGGGGGGTCCAACTACAGAGCCAGACTGCTGTTATAGGGGAGGTCCAAACTGCGAGCCAGGATGCTATATAGGGGGAGGTCCAGACTACACAGCCAGACTGCTGTTATAAGGGGGAGGTCCAGACAACAGGCCAGACTGCTGTTATAAGGGGGGTCCAGAACGGCAGAGCCAGACTGCTGTTATAGGGTGTAGGACCAAGCTTATACAGTCAGACTGATGTAATAGGGGGAGGTCCAGACTACAAAGCCTGACTGCTGTTATAGGGGGAGGTCCAAACTACAGAGCCAGACTGCTGTTATAAGGGGAGGTCCAGACTGCAGAGCCAGACTGCATTATAGGGGGAGGTCCAGACTACACAGCCAGACTGCTGTTATAAGGGGAGGTCCAGACAACAGAGCCAGACTGCTGTTATAAGGGGAGGTCCAGACTGCAGAGCCAGACTGCTGTTATAGGGGGAGGACCAAGCTATACAGTCAGACTGATGTAATAGGGGGAGGTCCAGACTACATAGCCAGACTGCTGTTACTAAATGTTCAGCCAACTTGACCAATTTACTGTTATATGGACACTCCAGACCATGCAACCTGTCAATGGGAGACATAGGTAGCTGAGCTACAGTAAACCTGACAGTAAAGCTGTGGGTGATGAATATTGATGGAATTGAGACAAAGCTTTAAGTTTGTGAGATATCTATAAACATAGTGAATAATTTCAGATGTTCTCTTCGCTGTGCAATATACATATTATACCAAATCATAACACATTCAAGATGTTTGAGAGAAAAAACTGCTGATTTTGGAGAGGCCATGTAACAAAAGACAATAAACAATACTGGGCGAGGTGAGAGGTTTTATGGAGCGTGGTGGTACTGTAGACATGACGTATCTGGAGTATTAATCACATGATGTCTACAAGGATTACAGCGGGGTGGTCACTGGATCACAGGGTTGTGATGGATAAGAATCACTTATACTCTTTAAATGATAGGAGATTCAGTCTATGCTGGTTACTATAACTTCATTCTTGAGAACCCAACATGTCCATACAATTAAATGGGAACTGTAATTCTTCATATCCCCGTGGGGGCGCTACAGGGAAATCTTACACTCGCTGATGGGTTCAATCACAATTGTAGCTTTCTTTATCGCGTATTGTCTGTAACTGGAGACAACTTTATCACAAACAGTTAACAACCCCAGAAAGAGGATTGACAATGTTTCTAATTTTCCCCAAAAATAATTTTTCCCCACTTCCCGGTACATTGGTAAAATCATTGTTGTGATTAAAAGTACAACATTCTTCAAACAAAAAGCCTTCATAGCTAGACCTTCCCTTCGAAAGAATATTATTCTGCCGTTTAGAGAAAGGAAATTTAATTGTAACTTTTTGCATTCTTTTTATTATCTTTTAGGAATTGTCTTCATTGTCTAAAGAATGCGGTTAGATAGTCCACTTCTTCAGTGACCCCTCATATGACTCCCCCATTATCTCTGATTCATTGGGGCAAATTTACTTACCCGTATCCTGCGCGATGCCCGATTCGGACAGTCCATGAAGATGAAGTCTGCGCGATTCACGTAGCTCATGTGCGCCCGAGTTCATGCATCCATTGCTTCCCTCCCCCGAGGTCCGCCGAGTTGTCCTGGTGCTTGTAAGTGCGTGTCTTGCGTCACAATTTCCAATGTTAAATGCCGCACGTTGTCCGAATCCCGGCGGCCCGCCCCCCGATTTGTGTCACGTGAAAGACAGCGCCAATGCGCCAAAATCTGATCCCAAGAGCCAAAATCCCTGCTAAATGCGGCACAAAATCGGAACTCATTGGGAAACCCTATAGCAGACCCTTAGTAGATGAGCTCCATTATGTAGGAACATAGGATCTTCAGTAGCGAGGAGACTGGTTGTCCATATTTAATAGAAGGGAGATAAATCTAATATGATCTTGTTTATTGCAGCATATACAGTATTACAACATACGACGTGGCACTGCATATACTACGTGGCGTCTATGTGAGAGCTTGGCTTATGTCTCCTGTAGACGTTCTTATATTGTCTTGGTGAGCACAAATAACAGCAGGTAGTAAAGAGCCAGGATGAGGTTGGAGGGTGTTGATAGTAGAAGTGGGCAGCTGCTGAAAAGAACCGCTATGGTCACGGACATGCAAACCACATCCAAAACATAGTGGGAAGTGAAACACCAAGCTCCTAAGCCCAATGTACAATCTGTAACAGCCCCTGAGCGACTTATGCTCCTGGCATCTTCTTAGGTTGTAGAGAGCTTCATGCCTCTTCAGTTATCCATCATCAGGGCGTCAACGTATTGGGGGTGCACTGTTGCTCTGTAGATACCATCTTATAAAATAGTGATAATAGTGACAACCATTGGTATTCGGTGTTCAGCCACCAGAATTTGAACATCAGTCAGCGGGTGTTAACCGATTAATGGGTCTGCTCACCCACCAGTAACACACACAGTCGGTGCTGGCAACCAGTGTTAACTACTGACTTGCATGTACATGCGCCGCCAGCAATTACAGGCTGCAGGCCGTTTTCTGTACCATGTAAAGATAACAACCACACCAATCGCGGGTGTTACTGGTGGAGGGTAACTGTACCCGGACTGTTATTGACTCGAGGTTCATGTTCGCGACCCGATCCTGAGGCATTTTGGTTCGGGTCCACTCATCTACTTATAAGGTTTGTAGTAACAATAGATGTAATTACCATACCTCCCCTCGGCGGGGAGACCCCAGGCCCTATCGATCCTCCACCTGATAACACTTATCAGGCTACATTCATATCTCGTTTTAAGTCTATGTTGTGAGTATTTGTTGGGGTGGATTCCCAAAGTATGGATGTTAGGACATATCCCACCCTATGCTCATACAGTGGGGATCATCCGGCTCTGGAGGAAATGAGAACATCCTGAGCAGCGGTGATTGGCTTTTGCTGAAGTTAAGGGTGTCTCCCAGGTTAACTACTCCTTATAACATGGCCTTACTGGGCGAGCCCACAATTACTGTTACATCACATCCCTACTCCAAGCTCACCCAGCCCTAAATAGTTTTTCCAACTTAAAGGGGTATTCCTTTCTTACACATTTATGGCAAATACCCAGAAAATGCCAAAATTATCTAATAAGATAAAAGGCTCAGTCTCTGGGACCCTTTGAGATTGGGGGGGTCTGCTGAACGTTAATTTGGTGCACTGAGCTCCGGGGGGTTCGCATCCAGCGCAGCAGATCTTCCATTCACTTCAATGGAAAATTTAATAGCCCCCTCCTTGAATAATTTTGGGAATCCACAAAAGTTGTCCTACCATGAAATGATTTTTTAAGGATATTATAAGCACAATTAGACCAAAAATGTGACCAATATATTTAATACAGAGTCCTCAATGCTGCTGTCTTTAAAGGGAACCTACCATTTGATTTGATGCATGTATGGGCAACATACCTTAGAATGCTGTAGTCTTACACTGATGCAGATCATATCCTGGTTAATCAATGAGCTGAGTGTTTGCTGAAAAAACAATTATACCATTCATGATCTTGGTAAAGCTGGGACAGACCTGGCTTACAAATCCATACGGGAGCTTTGATTACACATGTCTGAAAGTTAAAGCTTGACTAGTCATGCACACTAGTCAACCTGACGATGGATCCATCATAACCGAACTGGGGGATGGTGCAGCCATTATTATTCTGCTGGCAGGAAGGGAGGCAGGAGATGAGATGCAATCAGGAGAAAAACTCTCCTGCTGATGAGAAGGGCAAAAGCAGCAACCAGAGCTTATAGAAGGACCAGAGCTTTAATTATTATAATTGTTTTATAATCTCGTTTTCGCAAAAAACTCAGCTTAGGGATTTACCACATATGATCTGCACAGTGTAGGGGCTTTGACAGCATTCTAGTAGTTTTGCTTCATAGCAGTAACATCAAATGGTAGAGTTTCCTTTAAATGTTCTTGTTGATGTCTACGACTAGATGTAATGTAAAGGCTGTTTTGTTCAGCACCACGACAGCGATCGTTATATACAATATTAGGGAGCAATACCATAATAATTGTATTGCCAAGATATGCTTCCACTATATATGGAGATAATTAGAGATACACTCAAGTGTTGTAAAAAGTCAAGTCTTGAATTTTAAGAGCATGTCAGAATTTTATTGTCATCGACGCACCTGTAAACTCCATCCAAGATGCATGAGATGCAGAAATCTATCCCTCTTAAAAGAGGTGCAGTTCTCTAGTCATAAAAATCATTGACTTGAAGATAATTGTTTATGTGGTTATTTATGTAGGACAAGTATTTTATACATTGGCAAAGTGTAATACTGTATCCTAAAGTAGTTTTCCCCATATCCAACATGACCCTAAATACACAATCCAGTGAGGGACCCACACATAATCAGAACAAGCACTGTAACGCCCCTAAATGGCCAAAAGTTTGTTACAGACAAAGTTACGACCCACTGCACCAATTAACTACACTTGTTTAAGACTTCTGGTATCACTCTCCATGACGCCCACTCACTGGCCTCCCTATGTACAAGAATATAACTACTATTAATTATGCCCTATGTACAGGAGAATAAAAACTGCGTATAATACTGCCCTATGTACAGGAATATGAACTACTAAGTATGCCTCCTAGGTCAGGATCAGTGGATCCTCTGGACCACCGCGGGAGATGTACTAGGCAACACCGGACCGGAAGCCTCGCTGCACCTGGTATTCCCAGAGCCCGCCGCAAAGGGGTTGGACTTGCTGCGGCAGATACCACTAGGTCGTTCCACAGGTGTGCTAGCCCAGGTGCAGCCGAGGTTCGAGGTACCATAGCGGGAGACAATCTCGTAGACAGGTCCAGGACCCGGTCCAGGGCAGGCGGCAGAGAAGCCAACGTCAGGTCAAGTCCGGGGTCAGCAACAGGGTCCAGGCAAAGGGACGTGAAAACCAGGCCACAGGAACACAGACAGACCACTGAGGAAACAGGGAAACACAGGACTTGGGAGCGGAGACCACAGGAACAGTGAATACACAGGAACCCGCGGAATACTGCTGGAGTCTTCGTTTCTCAAAGGATATGTGGCACAAGTATCCGGCAAGGGTCACAGGAAGGGGAAGAGGAAGAGAAACGTATACAGGCCAGCGCCAATATTGGAGCGCTGGCCTTTAAATCTAAGAGTGACGGCGCGGCGGTCACCGCCTCTCTAGGGGTGCGGGAGCCAGGGAAGGTGAGCGGGAACCCGGAACCGGGGGCAGCAGCAGGACACGGGTGCGCCAAGGATCCAGACATCGATCGCGGAGCACATGACAGTACCCCCCCACCGTTGGCCCTCCCCCTCTTCTCTTGCGGAAATAAACCTCTGGAGGAGAGTCCGATCCTAAATGTTCTCTCGGGCTCCCATGATCTCTCCTCAGGCCCGAAACCCCTCCAGTCTCAAGAAAGAACCGCTTACACCCTCACGACGTCATGTCCAGAAACTTCCTTAAAACCTAAGACGTCCGGGGAATCCGCCCTCAGGATCAGAGTAGGGGATTGTTGTGGAGAACCGGTTCAGGATGGACAGGTTTCAGGAGGAGACATGGAAGGAGTTCGGTAAACGCCTAGAAGGGGAAGGGGAGTTGTAGGCCCACTTGATTGAGGCTGCTCTTGATTACCTCGAAAGACCCAAGGAACCGGGTCCGGCTTGAGCTAGGTATCCTTGAGTCGGACGTATCTGGAAGATAACCATGCTTTTTCACCAGGAGAAAATGACGGGGAGTAGCCCGACGCCTCTGTATCAGCCTGGGTCTTGATACGTCTGTAGCTGCAGAAGAGACTGGCGGGTCTGGTTCCTAATGAGTTGAGGTCAAAAGCCGATCCTCAACCGAGGACATCAGAGAGTGTTAGACAGCGGAAGGAGGGAGTGGCAGAGGAATACGTCCATAGACCACGAAGAATGGAGACAAGCCAGTAGACCCAGACGTCCAAGGATTATTAACTAGCCCAGGTAGTAGGTCTCAGCCCAGTGGTCCTGAAGCGGTGAGACTAAGTGACGAGATAGCACCCAAGTCTGGTTCACCCCTCCACTGGTCCATTAGAATGAGTAGGTGGTAGGCGAAGAAAGATCAAGTTGACCTGCATTGGGTACACCACAGGAACGCCAGAATTTAGACACAAAATGGACTCCAGCATCGACACTATTTGCAGCGGAAGACCATGCAGACCGGACAGATATGTCTGAAGAAAAGGCTGGCAACTTGGGGAGAAACGGAAGACCTGGAGGGAACAAATGTGACATCTTCGGAAAACCGGTCCGTCACACCCAGATGACACGTACAGCCGAGGAGACAGGCAGAACAGTGACACATCCATGCGCCACGTGGACCAGGGGACCTGGGTATCGCAACGGTAATACGTCCAGGCTGGTTGGACGAGAGGCTTTTGTGCGGGCACAGGAAGGAGGCAGGATCCCAAACTCCCGAACACTTTGACCAGGGCAGCCACCAGTAGTACGAAGAGATGAGGGCCACGGTTGCGTTGCACCCCAGGGTGCCCGCACACGGAAGACAAAATCCTCTTCCTTCCGGAGCAGGTCTAACAAACTGGTGGTCTTGCCAGGAAGGTAGCTGGCCGAAATCCAGCGTGCCGACACAACAGCTGGTCCGGAGAAATATATATCCGAGGAGCAGGTGTCCTCTCCAGTCACCTAAGGCACCGGGATAGAGCACCAGCCTTGACATTCTTGTCGCGGACGAAATGGATTAGCAAGGTTGAAACGTGAAAAGAACACATGACCCGAGGCGTTCCTGGGATTCAGGCGCTGGGCTGCTGGAGTATAACAAGTTCTTGTGGTCATGTACACACATAAACATGATGAAGAGCACCCTCCAGAAGATACCGCCATTCCCCAGAGCAAGTGTTAATGGCCAGGAGCTCTCGGTCACCAAACGAATAATTTCTTTTCAGCTGCGGGAAAAGTTTTTTGAAAAGAAGCCGCAAGTGGAAGTTTCGGCCCCTGGGCCCTTTTTGGGTGAAGGGCGCTCCAGCTCCCACGGAGGACGCATCCACCTTCAAGAAAGAAAGGTTTGTCGTCATCAGGCCTAGATAGTAACTTAGCTGAGGCAAAAAGCGACTTTAACTTGGAGAAAGGCCCTCTTCAGCTGTAGGAGACCAGGAACGTGGATTGGCACCCTTCTTAGTGAGGGCCCACGATGGGAGACCCCACGTGGAAAAAATGGGGAATAAACTGTCGATAATAATTTGCAAACCCCCGAACTCTTTATGGCTACGGCGGCCTCGCCTGGCGAGGCCACTGAAGAACTGCAGACAGTTTGCGGGATCGATGGAGGCCTTTTCGGAAATTATAACCAAGAAATGGACAGACTGTGCTGGGAAACTGGCATTTCTCCAGTTTGGCGTATGAGATGGTTGGCACGAAAGTCGACTCAAGAACTTGGCGCTACGTGTCTCTGGTGGGAGATTCAAGGTCCGAGAGTACACCAGGATGTCATCCAGGTTAAGACCAACGACACATGTATAGAGGAGGTCCCGGAAAAATGTCATTTAACAAATTCTTGAGAAAGACAAGCAGGGGCATTACACGTCCAAAGGGCTATACTAATATTCAAAATGCCCATACCCGGGTATTAAACGCGTCTTCCACTTCGTTACCCTTGCGGATCCGATGAGATTGTAAGCAACCGAACGCGAAGAGCAGTGTGGAAGAACACCTTGGCACCGGCGGCGATCACGAGTTCCGTGTCAACGGCAGGGGTTATCGGTTTTAACCGTAATTCTGATTAAGCCCACGATAGTCATACAGGGCGTAAGGAGCCGTCCTTTACTTGGTGACAAGAAGATATCCTGCAACCAGCCGGAGAGGAGGACTTGCGTATGAAACCCCTCTAAGATTCTCCTTGAATCCCTACATGCGGACACTAAACACAAGTTTGTACTTCCCTTATCCGAAGATACAAAAACAACCGAGGTTGAAGTGGAGTGTTCCCGGCAAGCGGGTAAGGGCCCATAGGCTAATCCAAGCCTTTAAAAACTAAATTGTTACGGCGAAGCAAAATGAAGGAAGGGGAAGATAGCCATCCAGAAAGGGCCGGCGAGCAGTAGGGGCCGTGGACAAGGATAGGGGGGGGGAGCAACGATGAAGTGTGGTAGACTACCCGCGGTTCAGAAGGAGCGGAGAGGGGCCGAAGGTCAATGGCGGAACTGGCCGACAGGGGGACAAGGGATTCAGCCAGAGAATAAGGCAGCCCAGCTTAGGTCGATCGGGCAAAGGTCTGAGTGGAGCGCAACAGTAGGTACCTAGATTAGGAATGGATTCACGATGGAACCATCCAAAAGCTGGGGTCAGAGTGTGGAGGCAGACACAGACAAGCCTGGGCGTAACTAGAACTGCGTAACTCTTTCTACGTGCGGGGGCAAGATTATGGGGAGTGCCCTTTTCATTAAGCACAAGGTAACGGAAAGGTTTAGGGGGTAAAAGTAGGGGGGAAGGAGGCATGACAGACACAGGTCATTCTAGAGATAAAGTGATGATCTCTACTGAGTGGATTAGGGTAAGTCCCCGGGATGAATAAGGACAAGTTGCTCGACGTAAAACAAGGTTGGCCGCTTAGCACTGAGCTGAAACGAGCCATACGTAACGCAACTCAAGTTCAAACGGGAACTTTCCGATGAAGCACATAAGTGCCGCTCGGTGTTACGAGAACCCTTGTAATTTTTGTTTTTAAATGCGAGGCTTTTTCCGAATCGTCGGGTTTACGTTTGGCCAAGCCCCCCAATATCTGTCGCGTGCAGCAAGCGCCGATGCGCCACAGATCTGATCGCTGCGCCAAAATCCCGGCACATTTCAGGTAAATCGTTTACAAATCGTGAATAGTCGGTAACACGTCGGTGCAAAACCGGAATCATCGGCGCCCTTAGTAAATTATCACCCCATTGTTTCGGGCGACTGCCCTGCGAAATCGGTGAAGGGTGCTCATGCCCACACCCACAACAACATTAGCACAGCAGCAGGACACCAGTACAGAAGAGCGAACCTTAGCCGTGGAACAGGAAGTGCTGGATAAATTGTTCAGTAGAGACTAAATATTACTCTGTACATAATGAGTAATACCATAATCGCTCTACGTTCTGCTCAGATTGTAGCCAAGAGTACCCGCAAGCGATGAAAAGCTACCATCAGAGATGACGGGTAGAGGTTTTGGCCGATACCTGGAGAACTCTACGCCAGGAACGAATTCCAAACCACATGCCGCTGCGGACAAAGAAACCAGAGCTGGCCTTGACGCCGACAGTAGTCAAAGAGGCTCTCCACATCTAACACACTAAGGACCGCCACCACTATTAGCTATTCTCTGACCCAAAGACTACTCACTCTGGCAGCCCTTAGATGACCTCCTCTGTTGGGCCATCATGATCCGTACGTTCCAGATACCGACCGATCAAGCAGCCCGCACCCTCAGTATCTCTACACTCCAATCATATTAAAAGTAACAAGACAAGATTCCGACGCACCCACCGGCCAATAATTCCATCCTAGATCCGAAAGGCAACACCCTGTCATCTCACTATAGAAGTTTTGTTGTGAATGTCAAGCTCACTTCTAAAGGTGATTGATAAAAATGTAAATATCAATAGATAATTGTATTAGATACTATATATATACGATATATATGATTTTGGCTACTGCCTTACATCGCTTGCGATGAAGGATTCATCTCCAGATTTCCGCCGCACGCATCAGGTGCTCTTGTGCGGTCTTGTTTTATTGTCACTTATTGTGCAATTCTCTTCAGAGGCTAGCGGAGATGGAGACTCTGGCTTGCTTGGGAGGAGACCATCTGTAGACTTCACTTTTCTTCTTTTTTTTTTTATTAAGAGTGTTTGCGGCTCCGGCTGGTAAATTGCAGGAGATTGTACATAATCACATACTATTTCAAAGATGTTTGCTATTTGATATGCAATGCAGTGGGTGAAGTAGTGGGTACTCGCTACAATTGGTTACCAGGCATGTAGCGGGAAGTGCAGTCACTAAAGGGGTCACAATCTGTCAGGTCTGTTCAACTTGAGGCCATATAAGCGGGTTTGACCCACTTTATCGGATTATATTTGCAATAGTGTAGTATGGAGTGTTGTGGGGGACGCAGGATATTAGGTAATTTACCATACACTCTATATACTAGTTTGCTCCGACTTTCTTGATATGTACAGTGAGTCTTCCGTGTCTTTTACCCATTCAGCCAAACATTCCTATAATAAAATGGCCCACAGCATGGAGGGTCATGTGATCTACTGCCATGAGCAACAAACCGCCCTGCCTGAACCTACATCAGCTTCTGGAGGGCGGATTGATCCCATGGAGGGTCATGTCGAATCTCTAGCTGTGTCCATGGAAAACAAGCGCACTCCAGACAGCTTGCTGTTGGTTTCCTGGACGGGCGTTGTTGCTATGGTCAGAGATCCACATGACCCCTCCATCTGCGGCCATTTATGGACAGGATCTCTGTCTGATGAGACTATCAGAAGCAGAGCAGAACTATGAATAGAGTGTATTCGGTCAATTCCCTAATATTCACATTACAAACACATGAAGTAAAGGGCATCCTTTTAAAATGAGGCCAGAAAAATTATTTTTTGTACTCCAGTTTAAAAAATAAAAATAAATCTACTCTCTTTTTTTGAACCTGAAAGCTCTAGATTAATAGACTCAAACAAGCCCCTGTTATCAGACAGATCCTTCCATCTCATTTCTTCTGTAACTTGTTAGTAACATACTCTCTGTCGAAAGCAAGAAGTTGGGGACACGTAGGGACATAATCACGCAGTGGGCTCAATTACTAATGCTGCGGACTGGCATTTTCGTCGGTTTCCCAACATTTTCCGGGTTGTGCCGCATTTACAATGGTTTTTGGTTGCACGTGATCGATTTTGGGCACGATGCAAATCTGGGCGCAGCCGTCGGACATCCTGATGATTCGGACTGACGGCAAGATTTAAAATTCAAATTGTGATGCATGACAACAGCACCACATGCAACCGAGAAGAAGATAATGTGAACTGCGCGCGGACCCTCATCGTGAAGCACGGATGCAGGAAAATCGGGCGCACAAGCTAAGTGAATCACAGCAGATCCAAATCCTCGCGACGACAACGCACCTCGGGGATCGCGAGGGGAGGGGTAAGTAAATCTGCCCAGTGTCTCAGGTTCGCCTTTTTATTCCCGCTCTTCATTCTTTTCTTTGTCATGTATTTGCGTCTAATTTTGCGCCTAATTTGTCCCAAATAATCCCCTACAAGGTAAGATCTCACTTGTGACCAATAGGAAAGGAGACTGAGAAGAGGGCGTCATCTCTCACATAAAGTCCAGCTGTACAAGCTCCGGACCACATTTGATGTAACTGCAGGGACATAAATTACAGATATGAAAAAAAATAATTAAAAGGCTCAAATGAGTTTGCCTTTTTAATTATAATGTCCAGGAAATGAGTCTGATAATATTCTCACATCTGTACAATAAGATTGAAAATAATCCCACTTGAAAATATCATCCTATAAAAAGATTGAAGTCGTTACTAGAAAATTTTACATTTAAATATGAAAAAACGGCGTAAGGCGATTTTTCATTTACATTCAGTTAATTTTTTACGTGGAAGTTGAAGACCTTTTTATCCAGGATTTTTCTCTTCTAAGTCAGCTGCTCAGAGCAGGTGAGTTGGGGGTTTTTTTTTTGCGACTCTAAGATAAAATAGGGTGGATGCCGCGCACCTCCGCCAACACTCCACCACTACGTCAAATAAGGCGCAGACTCAAACAACTAAGTGCCGTAGATTAGCGTGCACCTAAAAAAGTTGCACAATTGCCCAAAAATCTGCCAGACTGACCAAAAAGATGATACTCGTCCCCACAATAGTTAATTTCCGAATTTGGGGTAGGGTCTTTTTACGATGAAATGTATGAATGCATCCAGTCTTAGGACGGAAACTACTTTAATGGAAACACCAATTGAGTTTATGATGCATTAGACACAAACCAACCTTGAGAATGCAGCAACACTTGTTAATCCCTGAAACCGAGTGTTTTGCTAAAAACAATTACAAAATATGAATAATGAGGCTCGTGTCCACCCTTGTCCTGCCCAGCATAAGCCAGAGAGTAACTAGTCATCACTGTACCTGACAATACCAGTTTAAGCAACAGCGCAACGAACCTCAGCCCCGCTGCGCGTAGGAGCCATCCCAACTCAGGTTGAGGTCCTGTCTGGACAGTTCATGAAGCCCTGAGTAATGTGTTCATGTCGGCAGTCCAGTCTCACCCGCTTTTCCCAAGGTCCTGATTTTATAATTGTTTTTTTGAGATGAAAAACCACTCAGCTCAGGGATTAAACAATTATTTTCTGCTCAGTGGAGCTGCTAGCATTCTCAGGAGTATGTGGTTCGCAATGCATGAAAACAAATGGTAGATTTCCTTTAAGTAATATAGCATCAAAATCCATCCGATAAACCGAGGAAATTACTCATAGATCAGACACTAACCGTGACTGTTGGTTTCTTCTTAGGTTGTTTATCTATGGCATCCTTCCTTCTAAAACACTTTTACATTATTCTATTGTACCCGAAGGGTCCTGAGGGGCTTACCAAGCCCCTCTGTCCTTTATGCTCGAAGGCTTATACACTGTCACTTTGATTTGATGTAGATTTCTTTCTTAAATATCTATATTTGCCCTAATTTCATAATATATGGACATCACTCACTCAGATCGAGCAACCAAAAGCCATAAAAGTCTCCTACATAAACAAATATTGAAAATAGAACCAAAGTACAAAAGTGTGATAATAAAGTCCTATTTCACTTGTTGTAATTAAGAATTTAGAAAAGATTTCCTGCCCTCTGCTTTTTTTTCTTTTTTTTGGAGGATGAGAGCCTGTAGAAAGGTGATTTGAAATAATAGGGGAAAAAGTAAGGCTGACACAATAATCTCCTTTCCACGAGAAAGGTTTGCGCTGAGATCGAGTCGGCGTCACAGGAGTCGAGAGACAGATTCTGGCTCAGCTTCGCTGCAATTCGGAAAGGAGGAAAAAAAAAAAAAAAACGAGGGAAGCTTTTCTCTGTCACTTCCCTTTTTTTCCTATTTTTTTGCTCCCCCTTTACTTACCTTTCCATTAGAATTCTTTTCACTATTGTACTTGTGATAACATAACTTTAAATCACTAACATCCTTCACGGCTCTGGTATTTGCTGGTTCCAGATGTAGCCTCTTGGGCCAGTGTCTTGGGCCTCCGGATCAGTCACTGTTCTTGCCCTGGGTTTACATCTGTAGCCGGGAGAGGGAGAGATGAGCTTATTCATCATAAGCCCCCCCCCCCCCCCCCGACCCCGCCAGGTGGATTCATTGTATGTCCAATATCAAGGTACGACACAGACGGACAAAGAACTACACGTCAGTTCGTTCCTAACCCGCAAGTCTGCCAGAGAGTCTGTAGCCAATTACAGCGTCTAATTGTTTTCCCCATAAGGTGGCGGCTGCTAATGACTTAGTACAATCACACTCGATTAATACCACAGTGCAAAATGTTCAACAAAATGTTATTTTGCTAACCACCAGAGGCACACATATCAGATTTCTTAAATGTAATTTTTTGTTGTCATTTTCTACGTTCCATTTTTCTAGCATTCCCACTACATAATTCCACTTGCGTCTTTTTCCTAGCCTTATATACCTATGATACATGATAAGAGAACCATATTGGTAACTATACCAATAGGTAAACAGTTCGTCCAGTCAATCACATTGAATTGTTGTTCATTAAAGTTCTACAAGTTCCAGTATATCTCTGCAAATTCTCCACGGTTTTCTAGATCTCTGGCGCGAATGTCTGTAATGAGGTTTCGTGTTGCTTCCTGTTGATAACAACTGGTCCTGGCCATGGATGTCACAGGTGCACGTTGTTATATCCCTGGTCATGTGATTCACATAGATGCACGGCTTGTTATATCCTGGTCATGTGATGTCACACAGTGCACGGCGTTATATCCGGTCATGTGATCAACAGACGGTCGTTATCCCGGTCTTAGATGTCACAAGGTGCACGGCGTGTATATCCTGGTCATTTGATTCACATAGATTGCACGGCTCGTTATATCCCTGGCCATGTGATGTCACACAGGTGCATGCGTAGTTCCTGGTCATGTGATGTCCACAGGTTCGGCTGTTAGATCCTGGTCGTGATGTCCCACAGGTGCCCTGTTATATCCCTGTCTGTAGTTCACACAGGTGCCCAGGCTCGTATATTCCCTGGTCATGTGAATGTCACAACAGGTGCTGCCTTTATCTCCCTGGTCATGTGATGTCACACCGGCAGGTGCTCGGCTTGTTATATCCCTGGGCATGTGATGCACACCAGGTGCCGGCTGTTTGAGTCTCCCTGTTTGGTGTGATGTCACACAGGTGCACAGCTGTGCTATATCCTGGTCATGTGATGGCACCAGTACATGGCCATTATGGTCATGTTGTGCACTCGGGTGTAATCGTTACTCCGTGTCATGGGGTGTCATACAGAGAAGCGTTCCTGGTCATGTGATGTTTGCGATGCACGGTTCTTATATTCACTGGTCATGGTGGGCACACAGGTGCACGGTGTTATATCCCGGATCAGTGATGCACTTGACGCACGGTCTTGTTATCCTGGTCATGTGATGTCACACAGGTGCACGGCCCGTATACGGGTCATGTGATGTCACACAGGTTGCACGGCCGATATCCCTGGTCATTGATGTCCAACAGGTGCGGCTGTTATATGGTCAGTGATGTCACTCGGGTGTGTTTACTCGTTATATCCCTGGTCAGTGGTGGTGTCCATGGAGCACAGCTGTTTTATCCTGGTCATGTGATGTTATGCAGATGCCGGTTTCTTATATCGGTATTGCAAGTGTCACACAAGTGCATTGCTTACAACGTCCTGGTCATGGTTGTCATACAGTGCACAACTTTTTATATACACCTGGTTATGTGATGTCACACAGGGCCAGCTTGTTATATCCCTGTCATGTGGGTGCACACAGGTGCGCTTGTTATATCCCTGTGCATGTGATGTCACACAGTGCACGCTCGTTATATCCAGAGCTCTGATTACTCTCTGTGATATAACAGCCGCTCAACTGTGTGACATCACTGACCAGGGATATAACAAGCCGGCACCTGTGTGACATCACTGACCAGCGATTTAACAAGCCGGCACCGTGTGACATCACATGACACGTTACAGTTTTTAACAGAAAGTAAGCAAAGAAGTTTTCTATAGAATGACAGCAAGCAGAGATCTAGAAACTGTGAGGAATTGATATACAAAGTATATTGGAAAATTATGTAATTTTCATTAATACAATATCAATCATGTGCTGTAAGTGGACGATCCCTTTAATGCATAAAGTATTGCGTCAGTATTTTTTCATTTCGAAGACACTTCACCCCAATCTACCACCAGGATGAGGAACCTAGACCAAGCACACTGACATACTGGTGCACGGCCCCTCTGGCAGACCTGCCTTCTTTCTTTCCTTTGTTTCACACAAAATGTACACAATTATGACAAAGGGATCTGAGGGACCAGGCCCTCATAGGTGTTAAAGAAGCCGATGCCTCTCTGGCTCATTTGCAATATTTTTAAATCCTTATTCTTAAAAACAGGGCATAAGAAAGTGAATCCTGCAAGAGGGGGCACGCACAGATTGCAGTGGTGCTGGTTTACAATCCTTCACCTGGTGCTAGATGTCCTTTTAATTGATAATATATGTGTGATGTATAATGAAGCTGCATAATGTAAGGTCTTTAGTCAGTTTACATCGCAACCAGGCCACTTCCACTTTGAAGGAACATGATAAGACCAACAGGCAAGGTCTAAAACCAATCCAGTACTTTGCACGTGCAAAGACACAAACCCTCCCAGGGCCTAAAAAAATTATTTAAAAAAAAAAAAAATTACAAATAATTTCATCAAAAAAAATAGTAATAAACGTTGGTATTCCCATCTCCCAATGGCCTGGCATTAAAAGGAAATTTATCAGGCAATTAGCAAGAAACCCTGTCCTAAGGGATTAAACAAATGTCTAATTTGTCACTTTTCCACCAATTGGCCACACCAAACATTTCATGTGATCACAAGATGTACAATAAAACATCAGCTCATCCCACAAAAAGTACACATACATTCTTGCCAAGAAGTATAAAAATTCTTGACACCGTTATTCTGACAAATTGGAAGGTGTATGCATAGACAAAAACTATAATGGGACTCGTGATCAAGGATTCTAAACAAATAAATATTAGTTCATATTTGACCGCACAGGAATAGAAAGCTCGGTAAGAAAATGGCGCAACATGTCCCAGTACATTCAAGGCCGGCACCAGTACTATGTATAGCCCGGCCGGGCACTGGGAGTGAGGTAGGTGGTGGTGTATCTAATGATTCAGGGCTGAGGGGGGGCTTATCTAATGAATCTCTGCGAGTAAGGGGGGCTGTATATTAAATAACCTATAAGGGGGGCTTATATAAAGGGTCTGTTTGGGATGATAACTAGGGAAATATTTAGGGAACAGGAGCTGTTTAGTTTCAGAATTTTAATGCCTCCACATGAGTCATTGCAAAGGGCCCACTGAGGCTCTGTCACCCAGGGGCCTACTGAAACCTGGATCGACCCTGATTACATTGCATGGAATATTAAATACTGACCTAGAACACAATGGTGGTCATTTACTAGGGCCGATTCGCGTTTTCCCGACGTGTTACCCGAAATTTCGATTTGCCCCATTTCCCCTGAATTGCCCCGGGTTTTGGCGCACGCGATCGGATTTGTGGCGCATGCGCGGCATGCACGCTACAGAAATTGGGGGTGGCCAAAACAAAACCTGACGGATTCGGAAAAACCGCTGCATTTAAAAAAAAAATGTGTCGCGGAGCTTCCACTTACCTTCACAAAAGAGGCCGGTGAACTTGAGTGCGTTCCGATGCTCTTCAGCGCAGCAGCGCCACCTGGTGGACTCGTAGGAACTGCCTTAATGATTCCCGGCGGGAACCCGAACCACCGCAGAGAACCGCCGCTGGATGCATGGACCGGGTAAGTAAATCTCCCCAATGCCCTGCAAAAAACAAGCCTCTTGGGGCTCTGTATGGGAAATAAAAGTTATGCATTTTTCTTATAATATCCCCTGAAAATTTGGCAGAGAGCCCAAGGTTCTTGTCGGACAAGCTGCGGGAGATTCCCTGTGTCTGTGTGATATATCGTCCTTCCCTGCTGGGTCATACGTATATTTGTGTTCGTAATTTAATATCTTCAAAATCCCCCCCCCTAAACATTTGCTGAGAAATCTCCTAGAGATGAATGTTCTCCCTTCGAGGTTTGTTGGGTGGTGCCACTAATTTAACATCTTAATGGTGGCATGTGTCTTTATCAGTGCGCCTGGCGTGTGAACCACGGGAACAATCGTCTGCCGAATGTTTATGTTCCAGCGCGCCATTGGTTGTGGAGCCCCGCTTAGGCCGGGTGCTCAGAACTTGTATGAGCTGAACTTTGTCACATTATTAAACTGTCAGCAATGGTGCGCCGGTTATTAAGACTTGGTGGGATTCTGCCCTATGTTTTGCGTTCTCTGCTGGGATTATATCAACACTATTTGTATGGAAAGGCTGCCGAGAGAAGTCGGGATGAAAAAAAGGCATCTGTGAGTCGGGCACACAGAAACGCTGTTTATTACGGCCTTCCAAATATGTCTCGACAGCCGTGATTTCCCAAGTCTCCTGCCATTTCGCTTCAGTCTAGGTGCAAGTCCAAGAAAATGGCAACTGGAAACTGATGGTTGTGAAGGCGTCGCATGGGATGGAATTCCTTAAGACACGGAAGGCTTTATGGAATAAGATATAATTTACATATAATTAGTATAATTCAGAATACATGAATTGTTTTTGTCATCAAAATAGTGTTACGAGCAGCAGGTAGTAGACCCACTGCAGTAGCATCTGGCTGGCTCAGGCCACACACTAAGGGCGTTATCCTAGACCCGGTTTTTACCTGTTCACTATTTGCTTGGCTTCAGGCCACACACTAAGGTCGTTATCCCAAACCTTGGTTTTACCCGTTCAACCCTTGGCTTGGCTTCAGCCCCACACTAGGGGCGTTATCCCAAGACCTCAGTTTTTTACCTGTTCAACCCTTGCTTGGATTCAGGCCCACACATAAGGCGTTATCCCTGGACCTCAGTTTTTTACCCGTTCAACCCTTTGCTGTTAAGAGATTGAACGGCCACTACCTCTGGTGATGGTCCCGTGTAGATACACCTGGCCCAGGTGGTCTGGCAAACATAGTCAAAGGGCCGTCTAGTAGTCAGTACCATTTGCTTGGCTTCAGGCCACACACAAGGGGCTTTATCCCTAGACTCGGTTTTTACCCATAGAAACCCTTTGCTTGGCTTCAGGCCACACACTAAGGGCGTTATCCCTAGACCTCGGTTTTTACCCAAAGAAACCCTTTGCTTGGCTTCAGGCCACACACTAAGGGCGTTTGATCCTAGACCTCGGTTTTTACCCATAGAAACCCTTTGCTTGGATTCAGGCCCCACACTAAGGGCGTTATCCCTAGACCTCGGATTTTACCTGTTCAACCATTTGTTTAGCTTCAGGTCACACACTAAGGGCATTATCCCAAGACCTTGGTTTTTACCCATTCAACCCTTTGCTTGGCTTCAGGCCACACACTAAGGGCGTTATCCCTAGACCTCAGTTTTTACCCGTACAACCCTTTGCTTGGCTTCAGGCCACACAATAAGGGCGTTATCCCTGGACCTCAGTTTTTACCCGTTCAACCCTTTGCTGTTAAGAGATTGAAAGGCCACTACCTCTGGTGATGGTCCTGTGTAGATAGCACCTGGCTCAGGTGGTCTGGCAAACATAGTCAAAGGCCGTCTAGTAGTCAGGTCAAGTGGGAATTCAGCAGAATCCAGGTAAATATCTTTACGTGAGAGGTAGAAAGATTCCAAGGTCAAGGCCAAAGGTTGGGGCAGGCATATAAGGATCAAAGTCATAAGGGCTAAGGGAGGCCCCTGCATACTAGCCATGGCTATGATTGACCATGGGGATACCAATCACAGGCATGTCTAGTAGGTGGGGCATCAATTTGCTGGATTGGCTGCATGGCTGCCAATCCAGCAATATGTCACGCCTGAACCCTGGGCCAGAACCAGAAGTTTGGGTCCTCTCATCTCTAGTCTCCAATGGTGGCCATTAGTGAGGTTGTAACCATTGGTGGCTCAGTGCTGATTTAAAGTTTGAAGAATTTCCCATATTTCCCATAAGAATTTCGTCATATACATTATTGCCTGGCCCCTTTGAGTACTGTAGGTGTATGAATGAGTAAGAGTGGTCAACCTGAACAGCCAATAGCTTTGACTGATTTTACCCTCTATTGACTTGATAAATTTGGAGAATTTTTGGTGGATTTTTCATTCTTCAAGCTTTTTGAGAATTCTCCAATTTGAATAAGTTAGTATGTAAGGTTTTTTCAAGAAATCCATGGGGCGAGCAATGGGGTAAGAAAAAATGTGTACTCACCCCATTTTCATGCTGGGGTCATTAAGGTCTTTGATATTCTGGCTCTGCTGGTTGGCCATGGGGCTTCATGGGGTCATGCTGATGTCACCTGATCTATGTCATCATGTGGTCATGGGGTCATGCTGATGTCACCTGATCTATGTCATCATGTGGTCATGTGGTCATGCTGATGTCACCTGATCTATGTGACCATGTGGTCATAGCGCTTTATGGGGTCATGCTGATGTCATCTGATCTATGCGACCATGTGGTCATAGCGCTTCATGGGGTCATGCTGATGTCACCTGATCTATGTCACCATGTGGTCATAGCGCTTTATGGGGTCATGCTGATTTCACCTGATCTATGCGACCATGTGGTCATAGCGCTTCATGGGGTCATGCTGATCTCACCTGATCTATGTCACCATGTGGTCATAGCGCTTCATGGGGTCATGCTGATGTCACCTGATCTATGTCACCATGTAGTGGGGCTCCTTAGTACATAGTGGGGCAGCTCATTACTTAGTGGGGGTCCTCAGTACATAGTGGGGCTCCTCAGTACATAGTGGGGCAGCTCATTACTTAGTGGGGCAGCTCATTACTTAGTGGGGCAGCTCAGTACATAGTGGGGTAGCTCAGTACATAGTGGGGCAGCTCAGTACATAGTGGGGCTCCTCAGTACATAGTGAGGCTCCTCAGTACATAGTGGGGCTCCTCAGTACATAGTGGGGCAGCTCATTACTTAATGGGGCTCCTCAGTACATAGTGGGGCAGCTCATTACTTAATGGGGCTCTTAAGTACATAGTGGGGCTCCTCATTACTTAGTGGGGCAGCTCATTACTTAGTGGGGCTCCTCAGTAAATAGTGGGACAGCTCAATACTTGTTGGGGCAGCTCATTATTTAATGGGGCTCCTAAGTACATAGTGGGGCACCTCAGTACATAGTGGGGCACCTCAGTACATATTTAATTACCATATTAGATCGTGAGGCACCTCAGTACGTAGTGAGGCATCTCATAACCCAGTGGGGCACTTCAGAGATTTTCCTCTTGACAATCAGTGGGGATGTCACTGGTTGCACATAAACTGAAACCTGCTGTGGCCAATGAGTGGCTTTAGTGGGTTTCATTTATGTAAATCAAGTGACCCCGGGGGACCTCTGATTAACCACTGAGACTTTTGGATAGTTTTTTGTGGCTGGAAACTAGAGCGCATAGTAAGATCCCCCCCAACAACTCTTGCCCAGGGCCCCAGGGGTTTTGTTTACATTGTTCTCTGTGTCTTCATTGTCTCTTTTAGGATTAGTGTACGACTGATTTAAATGTCCCCAAATGGGCCTGACGGGGTGTAAACAAAGCAGTTACCCTTCATTGGCCTCTCACTTTGCATTGTACTTTAGTCTCCCCCCCAACTACTGTGCCATCGAGAGCTGCCAGGGATTCATGGGACCTCCAGGGAGTTTTTTCATGGGAGCCGCAGGGAGTCATGGGAGGGAGCGCCGTGGCTAATCCCCGGTCCACTCATGAAATGCTCTCATGGACGATGAGATGGAGCGTTGTAGTTCCTGCTGGTGGGGCACGGTGCTTGTATGCCAGCGGCTGGCCTAAATTCTAAGCATGCCCCAGTGTTGTCCCTGGTCAACCTCTGGTGGGTGCAGATTAATTCTAACCAATGAACTCAGAAGTTCTGCTATTTCAACCAATGTGGAGGCTACTCGGTCTATGGTCTGGTTTTTTCAGTTAGACCCCAAATGATTGTATCTGTTCGGCCTCAGGTCCGTCACTGCCAAGGGCTCTCGATGGATCGAAGACAAAATGTAAGTAAAAACCCATGTAAACTAAATTAAATATAAATAACAAATAAAAAAATTCATTGTAAAAAATAATTAAAAAAAAATTACTTCTAAATAAAACTCCTGTTAATTTTTTTTGTAATGGAGGAACAGGAGATGTCCAGGCCTCATAACGTCACTGCCTCTGTCTGGAGGATTATGGGTGCTGTTTTCTTAAATCTGTGTCTGTACACCCTGACCAGAACCGTCCGCTGTGGGGCCGATTTTAGACTAGAGGACTGGTGACTGCACCATTGCTGTCCTTTCTTGTCACAGCGGCATCTGATCAAGCTCATTGCTACAGGAGAGGATGATGTAAAGGTCACCTTGCGGGTCATGTAGAAGCTGCTTGTTGGTTAAGGACCACGGAAGGTACAACTGGCTGGTGGACATGATTTTCGTAGATAAACACAACACTTCTTAACCTCGTTGCCGCTTGTCAAGGACACAGGGTTAGGGGGCGAGACATTCTCCTTAGAATGTTCTTCTTGATCAAAATCTTTGGAAGACAAGAATCTTTTTTGTCTGCTTCTCTAGAAGATGGCCATGTCCTGATTGTTGGCTAAACTTGTTGATGGTTGTGGTCCTTATTTTCATTGACTTCTTGACTCTTATTGTGTTAGTGTCTGACTGCCTACCGTTGGGAGACTACCCGGTTTGGAGGCTACTGGGGGTCTATTTCCTAGGGTTGATTTGGTTGGACCACCAGAATTATCTCAATCTTCTTGTGTAGAGTCGGGGGGCATCAATAGAACATTTTGGTCCGGTCATGTTTCCAACCATGAATACGGATTGAGTGGCTAAAACACATTATTGTCTTTTCCACACACAGAACCTTAACATGGTTTTGAACTTTTTTTTAAAAAACTCACAATTTTTCGTCTGTTTTTAAGCTGAATCTTAAAGAGTGGAAGTTCTCAGTATCTTGGTTGACCATGGGTTTTTGACTCGGAATATCCGTCCACCCGTGGTAGAGAGGTTGGACGCTCTCACCATTGTTCATCTCCGCGGTACTTTGTGGTGGTTTCTTGGTAGATTCGGCATCTCTAGGATTTCTCACAGTCATACCCGTAGTATATGAACGTGCAGGTCGCGTAGCATTTGACTGCCGATGTCTACAATTACAAAGCGGTGATCCCCTGAGTCGAGCTCCTCACGTGCGGGCTCACAGACGTCTCCTGTCAACGTGTCTGTGTCACGCTCTATTTCCTCGACTGCGTGGGAGACTCCCGTAGACAGATCACGGCCACCGACACGTCTGTCTGATGCTACTCTCCCAGAACAGTTTGTTTGGCTGTCGTCCGCATTTTCTCCTACAAATGATAATATAATAAAAACCAATCCCTACTAGTTTGTTAGCGGATGGCAGAGGCCCATCTAACAGGACTCCAACACTCATAGGCCACTCATCCCTCCTCACATCATGGGGGTTGTACTGCTCACCACCGCTTCCCATGAGGCTTAATGGGGAAGTTATAAGCAGTAAGAAAACAGTGCCCCCGTCGTAGCCACAGTCAGTGCCCCCGTGACATCATAGTCACAGTCAGTGCCCCCGTGACGTCGCAGCCGCAGGCAGTGCCCCCATGGCATCGCAGCCGCAGTCAGTGCCACCATGATGTCGCAGCCGCAGTCAGTGCCCCTGTGAGGTCGTAGCCGCAGTCAGTGCCCCTGTGAGGTCGTAGCCACAGTCAGTACCCCCGCAACGTCGCAGCCGCAGGCAGTGCCCCCGCGGCATTGCAGCCACAGTCAGTGCCACCCTGACGTCCTAGCCACAGTCAGTGCCCCCGTGACATTGCAGCCGCAGTCAATTCCCCCACGACTTCGCAGCCGCAGGCAGTGCCCCCGTGACGTCGCAGCCGCGGCAGTGCCCCCGGGGCGTCGAAGCCGCAGGCAGTGCCCCCGTGACATCGCAGCCGCAGGCAGTGCCCCGTGACGTCACAGCCGCAGGCAGTGCCCCCGTGATGTCGCAGCCGCAGGCAATACCCCCGCGAAGTCGCAGCCGCAGGCAGTGTCCCCGTGAAGTCGCAGCCGCAGCCAGTGCCCCCGTGACGTCGCAGACGCAGCCAGTGCCCCCGTGACGTCGCAGCCGCAGTCAGTGCCCCCGTGAGGTTGTAGCCGCAGTCAGTGCCCACGTGAGGTCATAGCCGCAGTCAGTGCCCTCGTGAGGTCGTAGCCGCAGCCAGTGCCCCTGTGAGGTCGTAGCCGCAGTCAGTGCCCCCGTGATGTCGCAGCCAGTGCCCCTGTGAGGTCGCAGCCGCAGTCAGTGCCCCCGTGACATCGCAGCCGCAGGCAGTGCCCCCATGGAATCGCAGCCGCAGTCAGTGTCCACCATGATGGTTCGCAGCCGACAGTCAGTGCCACCGGTGAGGTCTGCGCCGTCAGTGCAGTGCCACCTGTGAGGAGTAGCGCACATCAGTGCCCCTTGTGAGGTGTACACAGTCGTACCCCCGCAACGTCGCCAGCCGCCAGGCAGGCAGTGGCCCCCGCGCATTGCAGCCCACAGTCAGTTATGCACACTGACCTAAGCATACTAGCCACAGGTCAGTGCCCCCGTCCCGTGCCACTGATGGCAGCCGCAGTCAATTCCCCACGCTTCGCAGCCGATACCGCATTGCCCCCGCTGTACGTCGCAGTCCGCGGACAGTTGCCCCCGGGGCGTCGAAGAGGGGCGTGCCCCAGTGGACATCGCAGCCGCAGCAAGAGTGCACGTGAAGCTTCAACAGGCCGCAGGCAGTTTGGCCCACCGTTTGATGCGCAGCCGCAGACCATACCCAACCCCGCGATAGTCGTCAGCCGCAGGCAGTGTCCCCTGAAGTCGCAGCGCTAGCCAGTGCCCCCGTGCGTCGCAACGCAGCCAGTGACCCCCGTGACGTCGCAGCCGCAGCAGTGCCCCCGTGAGGTTTGTAGCACAGTCAGTGCCCAAGTGAGGTCATAGAGCGCAGTCAGTGCCCCTCGTAGGTCGTAGACGACCAGCCAGTGCCCCTGTGAGGTCCGTAGCGCTAGTACCAGTGCTGCCCCATGAGTTCCGCAGCCAAGTGCACCCTGTGAGGTCGCAGCCGCAGTCGGAAGCTCCCCCGTGACATCGCGGCCGGCAGGCATGCCCCCATGGAATCGCGCCGCCACCAGTGCCCCATGATGTCGCAGCCGCAGTCAGTGCCCTGGGTAGCCGAGGATGGCCTGGGGTCGTAGCCAGCAGTCAGTGCCACCGTGAGGTCGTAGCCACAGTCAGTACTCCCCCGCAACTCGCAGACCTGCGGCATGCCCCACGTCGGCCTTGCAGCCACAGTCATTGCCCCTAACGTCCTAGCCACAGTCAGTGCCCCACCGTGCATTGCAGCCGTCAACAGCAAGACTGCACCGCAGGCGCGACACGGAGTCGCAGCCGCGGCAGTGTCCCCCGGGGTTACGAAGCCGCAGGCAGTGCACCCCTTGAATCGCAGGGGCCGCAGGCCATGCCCCGTGACGTCCCAGCCGCAGGCATGCCCCCGTGAGTGTCGCAGCGCAGCAACCCGCACGGCGAAGGTGGCAGGCCCCGTGGAAGTCGCCGCCTAGGCATGTCCCCTGCCCCGTGACTCGCAGCGCAGCCAGTGCCCCTTACGTCGCACCGCAGTCAGTGCCCCCGTGAGTCGTGCACGCAGTCAGTGCCCAGTGAGGTCATACCGCAGTACAGTGCCTCGCGTGGTCGTACACGCAGCCAGTTCCCCCTCGTGTGGTGTAGCGCAGTCTGCCATGAGGTCATAGCGCAGTCAGTGCCCTCGTGAGGGCGTAGCCCGAGCACAGTGCACCCTGTGAGGCTCCGTACCGCAGTTCAGTGCCGCCCGTGATAGTCGCAGTCATGCCCACGTGAGTCATAGCCGCAGTCAGTGCCACACCTGACGTCATAGACCAGCTCATGCCCCGGAACTCCTAGTCGCAGGCATTTTGCCCCAGTGGGCGTTGTGCCCCCATAGAATCAGTCAATAATGTTTCCCATGAGGAGGTTCTACACCTGGATTGTGGCCCCCGTGTCGGATTGTCCCCCAATGAGGGCTATAATTTTTGGGGGACCCCCCCCCCCCAAGCCCCCCCCCAGGCGATCTTATCATTTTAAACCCCTGATCGGCTGATGGATGGGAACTCTTCCGGATTGGGCTATGCTCCCTTCCCGGCCCTTTAGAATGGATCGGCCCTTGTCTCACCATTCCATTCTCACATATTCCTCCAGCAGTTTTGCGGTGGCGCTCTGGATCCTTACCGCGCGCATTTGTATTTCCTCCATTTACAAGATTAGGTAATTATGGGGAACATTCCTCTCCCCGTCGCCTGATTCCCCACTCGTGTTCTTGGATGCAGCAGAGGAGTTCAGCTCTGGAGGCGAGCGACGACTTGTACACCGGGCACCGGGCCTGACACTGACGTGAATGTGCCAGAAGAGGCCGAGAGACTGGAAGGGAAGTGCGGCAACTCACTCTAATAAGATGGAGAGATAGCATGAGATGATGATAGATAGATAGAGTAGATTAGATGATTATATTGATAGAATAGATAGAGAGAATGATTAGATAGGATATAGAGAAGATAGAGAGAATTAGATAATAGATAATAGATAGATGATAGATTAGATAGATGATAGATAGATAGGAGATAGATAGATGCAGATAGATAGTAGGGAGATTAGATGGAGATAGATATGATCGCATATAGATAGATAGTATAGATAGATGAGCATATCGATAAATATAGACGTAGGGAGATAGATAGATAGATATATAGATAGATAGAGAGCGTAGATAGATAGCATAATAGAGGATAGATTAGATAGGATGATTATCGATATGATAATAGAGATAGATAGATAGACGGATAACGTGAAACGGGCTAGATATGACAATACTTAAGATAACTATATATATAATTACAGATCGATAGATAGAAAGATGAATAGATTAGAAATAATAAGAGATAGCAAGATAGGATACATCGCTCGGCGCTCGTCGCTCCTCGGCGCTCGCTCTCTCGCTCGTCGCCTCGCTCCGCTCGCTCTCTCGCTGCTCGGCGCTCGCTTCGCTCGCTCGGCTCCGTCGCTCGCTGCGCTCGCTCGCCGCTCCTCGCTCGCTCGCTCGGCGCTCGCTCGCCGTCGCTCCCGTCTCTCGCTCGCGCTCGCTTGGCTCTCGCTCGCTGCTCGCTCCTCGCTCGTCGCTGCTCGCTCGCTCGCTCCCTCGTCGCTCGCTCGCTCGCTCTCCTCTGCGCTTCGCTCTGCGCTCGCTCTGCGCTCGTCTGCTCTCGCTCTGCGCTCGCTCTGCGCTCGCTCAGCTAAGCTCGCTTCGGCGCGCGCTCGCGCTCGGCGCTGCTTCGCTCGCTACGCTCGGCGCGCTCGACTCGCTCGCTGCTCGCTCGGCGCTACGCTTCGCCGCTCAGCTGCCTGCGCTCGCTCGTCAGCTCGCTCTCTCGTCGCCTCCTCGTCGCTCGCTCTGCGCTCGCTCGCTCGCTCGCTCGCCTCTTCTCTCGCTCTGCGCGCGCTCCTCCTCGCTACTGCGTCGCTCTGCGCTCGCTCGGCTCGCTCGCTCCTCGCGCCGACTAGGCTCGGCGCTCGCTACCCGACTCGCTCGCTCGCCTCGCTCGCTCGGCGCGCGCTGCTCGCTCTCTCGCCTCCTCGCTCGATCGCCTCGCTCGGCGCGCGCTCCTCGCTCCTCCTGCGCCTCGCTCGGCCTCGCTCTCTCGCTCGCTCGTCGCGCTCGCTCGCTCGGCGCTCGCTCGCTCGTCTCGCTGCTCCTCGCGCTCGCTCTCTGCTCCTCGACTCGCTCGGCGCTCGCTCGGACGCTCGCGCTCGCTCGCTCGCTCGACTCGGCGCGCGCTCGCTCGCTCGCTCGCTCGCTCGGCTCTCGCCTCGCTCGCTCCCTCTGCGCTCGCTCGGCGCTCGCTCGATCTCTCGCTCGCTCGCCTCGCTCGGCGCTCATCCTCGGCCTCCTCGCTCGCTCGCTCGCCCGCTCTGCGCTCGCTCGCTCCTCGCTCGCTCGGCGCGCGCTGGCTCTCTCTAGCTCGTCCTCGCTCGCTCCTCCTCCTCCTCGCGCCGCGCTCGCTCGCTCGCTCATCGCTCGCTCGGCGCTCGCTCGCTCGCTCTCTGCTCTGCGCTCGCTCGCTCGGCCTCGCTCGCTCCTCGCTGGCGCTCGCTCCTCGGCGCTCGTCCCCTCGCTCGCTCTGCGCCTCGCTCGCTCGCTCGCTGCTGCTCGGCGCTCGCTCGCTCGCTCTCTCGGCCTCGCTCGCTCGCTCGTCCTCGCTCAGCTCGCTCGCTCGGCGCTCGCTCGCTCAGCGGCTCGCTCTCTCGCTCGCTCGCTCCTCCTCTCGCTCGCTCGCTCGCTCGCTCTGGCGCTCGGCGCGCGCGGCGCTGGCGCTTCGCTCGCTGCTCGCCGCGCTCGCTCCCTCGCTGGCGCTCGCTCTGCGCGCTCGCTCGCTCGGCGCTCGCTCGCTCGCTCGCTCGCTCGCTCGCTCAGCTCGCTCCTCGCTCGCTCGCTCGGAGCGCGCTCGGCGCTCGTCTCGCTCGCCGCTCGCTCTCTCTCCTCGCTGCTCGGCCCCGGCCTCCCCGGCTTACGTCCCCGTCTCGTTCCCGCGGTTTGTTCTTCCGTTGCCTTGTCTGTCCGTCCCTGTCTCTTTCTCCTTGTCCCCCCCGCTCCCGCCCCCCTTTTTTTTGCTTCCTTGCCCTTGCGTTTTCCCCCCCTTTTTGGTGTCCTGGCCCCCGGCTGCTCCCTCCCGCTTCCTTCCCGCCCACCCTTCCCTCTGCTCCTGCCTTCTGCCGCCTCTAGTACATCCAGAGAGTCACCAGAGGTCACAGGGGCAGAGGGGTCCTCCGTCTGTAATTGGAGGTTGTCTGTAAGTCGAGTCAGGGGACCACCTGTAGATAGGAGATAGATAGATATAAAGAAAAACGGTGGCACGCCCATGAAAATCTTTTTCAAAAAAGTGGAGTGCACCCTGGAATAAAGTAACCCCACTTTTTTTTCACATAAAAATAGGAAAAAACAGGCTGCGCTTCTATTGGTCCTCATTTATTAAAACTATCCAATCACAGCTTAGCTTACAGTTTCCCATAGCAGTCTTGAATGAAATCCGAGTCCTGATTGGTTGCTAGGGGCAGTCAGTGAGGCCTAGTATGGTGTGAGCCTGGCAGTAAGTATAAGCCCGGTGAGTGTGACCCGATGTACTGGCTCTGATCAGGAAGGGGTTAAGGAGGGCTGGATTTGGGGAAAGCAGGAGAATCTATCCCGGCTCTATGTACAGGAATGATCTCCTGAGAGTCGCATGAGGCTTAATATCACCAGAAATGGATTTTATGACTAATAATCTTGTTTGACAATTAAAAAGACTGCGGTGAGGAAAAACAGGGACAGGACAGCGCTACCGAGAGCCGCCACATGATCCCAACGCACGCCGGATAGAGAACGCCAGAAATACTGCGAGATAGAGAGAGAGATAGATAGATGGATAGATAGTAGAATAGAATAGATCGATAGATGTGAGCTAGGAGATAGATGATAGCTCATAGATAATGGATAGATCGAGAGTGATATTAGCGACGAGATAGCTAGGAGAATAGCTCGCTAGAAGATAGCTAGAAGGAGATCGCTCTACTCTGGCGCTCTATCGTTGCGCTCGCTCGCTCGCTCGCTGATGCTGGTAGCTAGATCGCTCCGCTCGACTCAGGCGCGCTCGATCGCTCGATCAGATAGGAGATAGTCGCTCGTCCGTCGCTCGTCGCTCCTCGCTCGCTCTGCGCTCGCTCCTCGCTCGCTCCTCGCTCGCCGCTCGGCGCTCTCTCGCTGCTCGCTCGCTCGCTTCGCTCGGCTCTCTCTCTGCCTGCTCGGCGCTCGCTTCGTCGCGATCGCTCGACCTCGCTCGGCCGCTCGCTCGCCGCTCGGCTCTCGCTCGGCCCGCTCTCGCCTCGGCTCAGCTCGCTCGCTCGGCGCTGCTCGCTCGCTCGCTCGCTCGCTCGCTCGCCTCGCTCTGCTCTCGCTCGATCGCTCGCTCTCTCGCTCGCTCGCTTCGCTCGCTCGCTCCGGCGCATCTCGATCGCCGCTCGCTCGCTCCTCCTCTGCGCTCGCGATAGATAGATAGATAGATATGAGATAGATATAGATAATAGATAGATATGAGTAGAGGATAGATATGGATAGACTGATAGGAATGTTACTACTAATTAAAAAAAACAACCAAAAAACCCCCTATGTCCATAATATCTGATGCAGCTGTAAGCATTTCGTGGCTGGTGCCAGATCTTCTTCTCCTGAGCCGCCTACAGTTCTGTGTAGAATACAGGATTTTCTATTCTATATGTAGACTAAATAAAATGTCACTTAGAAAACCCCCGGTAACTATATTTCATAAGAATTAAAGATGTTCCTGAGTCCTGGCCAAGACATTTCCTGGAGCCAGAAACATACGTAGAAGGTGTAGGTCAGACTGTAATCCCTGGAATGGCTCCAGCAGTTGTGTGGACCTGAGATGATTGCCTCTTGTTACTGGGCAGTGGTGCGAGGACATTAGTGGGTCACTGACCTCATGGCATCACCTCATATCTCCAGGAGTCAATCTGAGAAGATAGCACCTGGGATGACCGCAAGCCTCCCCTTCATGTGGTCGAGGACCCAAGAACCCTTCACTCCTTGGGGCTAAGACATATTAAGGTTTTCTAGGATTCTTTAGAAGTTGTTGGACCAAGAGAATTGGTGGGTCCAAAGAATTATGAATATTACTGAATGTGGCGAGTCTCGTGTCCATGATGGGGGTGGTGTGTACCCGACATGGTCCTAGAAAATTCTCTGATGAGGAATAACACAGATCATCGATTCAAATGTCTTGGACCTTGGTTTGGAGATGTGCGGACCTCTAGCTATTACAGATCAGCATGGAGACACCAAGCAAAGTGATGACTGCCCAATAAACCCTTGAGTTGCAGCCTCCACCTATGCCTGGCAGATATATCTTGGCCTCCGCTCGGCCGCCCACTGCCACGTGCCGGGGATAACATTTGTGTTCTTTTTAAAACAATGCGTCGATTTAAAACCACGAAGAGTAAACTGCAAGCAGGATGTTGTCACAGATCAATTTTAGACTGGATTACCCACAAGGCAACCAAGCCAGATGCCTAGGGGCTTATGGGTAGGCACAACAAACCACTGTGTTGGCTTGGAGCACGGCAATAATTGCACAGATGTGGAATCTACCTGAGAACACGGAAAACACAAAAAAAAAAATAGGATAAGTGGGACAACTTTTGGTTTGTGCTTGAACAAAGGGTAAAATTCAAAAGATTCATCATGAAAATGGAAATGAGATGGACACCGACCTGTCAGTACTCTACATCTCCCGGCATTGCTCATGCTGTCCACCTCTTCACCATGGCTTTACTTTATGAGGAGAAAACTAGACCCCACACACACCCTCTACGGCAGTGGTGGCAAACCTATGGCACGGGTGCCAGAGGCGGCACTCAGAGCCCTTTCTGTGGGCACCCGGCCATTGCCCCAGTGCACCAGACAGAACTCAAAGAATCTTCCTGCAGTTCCAAGCAACTTAAAAGATGCTACTTTCAGTCATATTTTGATACTTACTCCGCTACTTGGGACTGTAGGAAGAGGGAGAATGTGTAGACAGGGTCGAATTATTTTTGGAGGACCTCCTGCTGGCCCCACGATTCTCTGTGTAGAGAGGGAAACTGGAAAGAAGCTAAAATAATGAAAATTTTCCATCTTTCTACTGTGCTGCTGAGGGGGCCAATATGATTGAAAGTTGTTGAACTGGGAGCAATAAGTTACTGCTTTAATTTTTGGTTGGCACCTCGCGATAAATAAGCAGAGTTTTGGGTTGCAGTTTGGGCACTCGACCTCTAAAAGGTTCGCCATCACTGCTCTATGGTATCAACCAACTGACTCGTCTCTCCTGAAAAGGTTCTATCCAATCATCCATACGTGTGTGCTTTGGTGTTGGACTGGCCCGTAGAGTAGCAGAAGATCCTCCAGTGGGCCCAGAATCTAACCTAAGACTGAGCTACAGAGGTCCAACAGTAGATAACTCAACTGGAAGACTACGGGATACATGCAAGGTTGGTGGAGAGTTGGACTAAGAATAGTTTTATGTGGTGAACCCAAGTATCCCCAGTCTATCAATGTAGATAATTCAATTTCGTGATATAACAGAGGTCCCCTAGGGAAGATGCTTGCCCTTCGTGTTTCTACAGTACTTCTTCTTGGGACCAAAGAACATGGCCTCCTTCAAAGGTCTACATAGACGTTGTGTCGTTCTTGTAGTCTTCATAGATAGTATCTTCTTTTCTCAATCCTCGAAGAAGAGTTCTTCTTCTTGTAGTCTTCTTAAATATTTCCTCCATGTATTCTTCCATGTTTTTGTCATCGTTAAGGTATTTTGGTAATTACCAAAATATTTACAACAAAATAAATTAGTGAAATTTCTTAAGTCCTGATGCAAAACGAGCAGAGAATGAAAATAAATACTCGGCAGGAATAGTTGGGATGATTTGTAGGACGCTTGGTCCTCAGTAAACATCTTACTGCAGAAGATTATCTCCCAGTGTATTTGTTTACAGGAATGGATCATCGGGACGCGATGGGACGGGGGAGAGCAGGGTGCGGTCTTACTGGCATCACCCGTCCTCATCCCCATCATTAATACTGACTCATCTTGTGTTTATAAACAGGCATTATAGCGCTAATAGGAGGTAGGGGTCATACGGCGGTAGCAGGCTAGACCACAGATGGTGTGTCCTTCCAAATAGAAGAGGTCCCCGGAGGAAAGATTTTGTGGAGGGCCCCAAGCTAACTTCCCAGACTCCATATTATGGCCACATTGGGGATTCCCATAATAGAGTAGACCAACTATATAGAAAGTGTGGGTACGGCGTGAGGTGGTTTGGAAGGACCAACTTTTGGAGACGAGTGGCTCTTGTGCCCTTGCTATACAGATTGAGTCCAACTTTGGCCTTGAGTTGCTACTTGCACAGGGACTCCACTGATTGGCAGTTGAGAAGACCCTCTGATTCATATTTGTGTCAACTTTGAAACTTGTTGGTATAGGACTAAAGGGTCAATCTGTGCCATGTTTCCATTAAGGGTTTGGAGGATGCTGGTTTCCTAGTTTTGGCTGACGCTTTCAAAGTTGTTTTGTGGGAAGTATTATGCTCCCTGATTTGGTTCTAAGTAAGCATCATCCAGGACACGTTGGCCCTTTGGAGAATCTTTGAGGTTCTAGATAGTCTAACTTTTAAAAAAAATCAAGTCACAATATTTTTCTTCGGAGCTTCTATGGATTTTGACTTGCTATTGACATTCAGATCTGTTTACTGAACGTCTGGTGACCTCCAAAATGGGCAACCCCAGAGGTCACATATTTCTCAACTCCAGGTGGTTATGGGACAAAACTCTTCCATCTTAATTTTTTTAGACAAACCATCACATTGAGGATGTTCTTCTGTTCCATCTATACAAATGTGCTGATAAAATGTTCGTCCAACAACCCCTGAAATTTGGTGGAAGGGATTTTGGAGAGATTTACTACAAGGTCATTCTAAGAGCATTTTAGGTTCACCAGCTGCAAAAAGCTGTAGTCTAACCTCGAGGAGAACTCCTCGGAAGATGACTGTGTATTCCAGAAGATCAGAAGACCTCAACAAGAAGTCATCAGTCTCCAAACATAAAGACAAAAGTCTTTCACTGCCAACGGTTAGAAGATTCAGTCTCTCCATTGCTACTTCTGGTAGAATCAATACCTCCTCCCCAAGTAAAGATTGAACCCCCACCGCTTCCCCATTTGGAAACCTTCCACCACAGATCTACCTACTAAGATACATCTGGTGGTAGGTGGCTCCATAGGACGTTTTAAGGGATAATCCTCATGTCCCGGCAATCTTTTTATAACTTTTATTTCCCTAATATGCTAATTGTCTAAAGAGGCTACTGGGGCTGGAGTAGGCGGAGCTGAGGCTACACGGAGTGGCTACTCCACGCCCCAGTAGCCTCTTTGATCCTCCTACCCTGACATCTTTGGCGAGCAACTACAAGGAGCTGCGCACCTTTGTCCGCGTAGCCGGCACCCACGGCTGCTTGGTCACTGCTCCGAAGCCGGAGCTACTGCGCATGCGTACAAATCCGGCTTCGTGGACAAGAGCTATCCTGGCGTCCAATGGATGCACCTACCACCCGACATAACTTAATAGGTAGATCAGTGGTGGTAGGTTTCCTTTAAGAAAGAAAAGAAAGGAAGATGTGAAGGGTACATTTCCCCCCATTAAAGAGTGCTCTCCACCATGTGAAGATTGGAGAATGAGAAGATTCCATAGAAAACCTTCTGTTCCGTCTATACATACAGGCTTCCCATATACTTGTCCAACAACCCCCTACACACACTGGAAGAGCGACTGCTGGACTCTATTACTACAAGGTCAAAGGCTGTAGTCTAAACTCAAGGAGAACTTCTAGAAGGTTCACTCTCTTCATTGCTGAATAACCTGCTCCACCTCGCGAGACACTACTGTGTCCTCTCCAGTTCAATTTCTTTCCCTTTAAGGGAAACAACTAAACCCAGTTAGTTACGCTCAATTATATTGTTGTCCCGGAGTAATGAACAACGTATGTTGTATCTGTCATGTACTGAGAGATCCGACAACTAATGTCTCTGCGGTCACCGGCATTTCTACTCATTTACATGTCACCGCCCACAGCTGTGATTCTCACTATCCCAACCTATTCTTATACATGACTTCAGGGGAGAACATTGTGCTCCTCCATTGTCTACACAATCCCTGATATCTGTACATAGGGGGCAGTATTATAGTAGTTATATTCCTGTACATAGAGGGCAGTATTATAGTAGTTATATTCTTGTACATAGGGAGCAGTATTATAGTAGTTATATTCCTGTACATAGAGGGCAGTATTATAGTAGTTATATTCTTGTACATAGGGGCAGTATTATAGTAGTTATAATTCTTGTACATAGGGGCAGTATTATAGTATTTATATTCCTGTACATAGGGGGCAGTATTATATAGTTATATTCTTGTACATAGGGGCAGTATTATAGTAGTTATATTCTTGTACATAGGGGTCAGTATTATAGTAGTTATATTCTTGTACATAGGGGGCAGTATTATAGTGTTATAATTCCTGTACTTAGGGGGCAGTATTATATGTAGTTATATTCTTGTACTAGGGGGCAGTATTATAGTAGTTTATATTCTTTACATAGGGGGCAGTATTATAGTAGTTATATTCTTGTACTAGGAGGCATAGTTATAGTAGTTATATCCTGTACATGGAGGCAGTATATTAGTAGTTATATTCCTGTACATAGGGGCAGTATTATAGTAGTTATATTCCTGTACATAGGGGCAGTATTATAGTAGTTTATTCCTGTACATAGGGGGCAGTAATAATAGTAGTTATATTCCTGTACATAGGGGGCATATTATAGTAGGTATATTCCTGTACATAGGGGGCAGTATTATAGCAGTTTATATCTTTTGTACATAGGGGGCAGTATTATAGTAGTTAATTCCTGTACATAGGAGCAGTATTATGTAGTTTATTCCTGTACATAGGGGCAGTATTATAGTAGTTATATTCCTGTACATAGGGGCAGTATTATATAGTTATATTCCTGTACAGATGGGCAGTATATAGTAGTTTATTCCTGTACATAGGGGCAGTATTATAGAGTAGTTATATTCTGTACAGGGGGCATATTTGTATTTTATATTCCTGTACATAGGAGGCAGTATTATAGTAGTTATTTCCTGTACATAGGGGCAGTATTATAGTAGTTAATATTCCTGTACATAGGGGCAGTATTTAGTAGTTATTTCCTGTACATAGGGGCAGTACTATAGTAGTTATATTCCTGTACATGGGGGCAGTATTATAGTGTTATATCCCTGTACATAGGGGCAGATTTAGAAGTTATATTCCTGTACATAGGGGCAGTATTATAGTAGTTTATATTCCTGTACATAGGAGGCAGTATTATAGTAGTTATATTCCTGTACATAGGGCAGTATTATAGTAGTTATAATTCCTTGTACATAGGGGTATATTATTAAGTTATTTCCTGTACATAGGGGCAGTATTATAGTAGTTATATTCCTGTACATAGGGGCAGTATTATAGTAGTTATATCTTGTACATAGGGGGCAGTATTATAGTAGTTATATTCTTGTACATAGGGGGCAGTATTATAGTAGTTATATTCCTGTACATAGGGGGCAGTATTATAGTAGTTATATTCTTGTACTAGGGGGCAGTATTATAGTAGTTATATTCCTGTACATAGGGGAGTATTAAGTATTTAATTCCTGTACATAGGGGGCAGTATTATAGTAGTTATATTCCTGTACATAGGGGGCAGTATTATAGTAGTTATATTCCTGTACATAGGGGAGTATTATAGTAGTTATATCCCTGTACATAGGGGCGAGTATATTAGTTATATTCCTGTACATAGGGGGCAGTATTATGTAGTTATATTCTTGTACATAGGGGGCATATTTAGTAGTTTATCCCTGTACATAGGGGCAGTATTATAGTAGTTTTATTCTTGTACATAGGGGGCAGTATTATAGTAGTTATATTCCTGTACATAGGGGGCAGTATTATAGTAGTTATATTCTTGTACATAGGGGGCAGTATTATAGTAGTGATATTCCTGTACATAGGGGGCAGTATTATAGTAGTTATATTCCTGTACATAGGGGGCAGTATTATAGTAGTTATATTCCTGTACATAGAGGCAGTATTATAGTAGTTATATTCTTGTACATAGGGGCAGTATTATAGTAGTTATATTCTTGTACTAGGGGGCAGTATTATTATTTATATTCCTGTACATAGGAGGCAGTATTATAGTAGTTATGTTCCTGTACATAGGGGCAGTATTATAGTAGTTTATTCTTGTACATGGGGGCAGTATTATAGTAGTTATATTCTTGTACATAGGGGGCAGTATTATAGTAGTTATATTCTTGTACATAGGGGCAGTATTTATAGTGTTATGTTCCTGTACATAGGGGGCAGTATTATAGTAGTTATATTCCTGTACATAGGGGGCGTATTATAGAGTTTATATTCCTGTACATAGGGGGCATATTATATAGTTATATTCCTGTACATAGGGGGCAGTATTATAGTAGTTATATTCCTTGTACATAGGGGTAGTATTATAGTAGTTATTCCTGTACATAGGGGGCAGTATTATAGTAGTTATATTCTGTACTAGGGGCAGTATTATAGTAGTTATATTCCTGTAACTAGGGGGCAGTATTATAGTAGTTTATTCCTGTACATAGGGCAGTATTATAGTAGTTATTTTCCTGTACATAGGGGGCAGTATTATAGTAGTTATATTCTTGTACATAGAGCCAGTATTATAGTAGTTATATTCTTATACATAGGGGTCGTATTATAGTAGTTATTCCTGTACTAGGGGGCAGTATTATATAGTTTATATTCCTGTACATAGGGGGCAGTATTAAGTAGTTATTCCTGTACATAGGGGGCAGTATTATAGTATTAGTATTCCGGTACATAGGGGACTTATTATAGTAGTTATATTACTGTACATAGGGGGGCAGTATTATAGTGTTATATTCTTGTACATAGGGGTAGTATTATAGTAGTTTATTCCTGTACATAGGGGGGTCAGTATTATAGTATTTATTCCTGTACATAGGGGCAGTATAGATGTGTATATTCCTGTATAGGGGGCGTATTATAGTAGTTAATTCCTGTACATAGGGGCAGTATAATAGTAGTTATATTCTGTACATGGGGCAGTATTATAGTAAGTTAGTTTATTCTTTACTAGGGATCATATTATGTAGTTATATTCTTGTACAAGAGGGCAGTATTATAGTAGTTATATTCCTGTACATAGGGGGCATATTATGTAGTTATATTCCTGTACATAGGGGGCAGTATTATAGTAGTTATATTCCTTACATAGGGCAGTATTATAGTAGTTATATTCCTGTACATAGGGGGCAGTATTATAGTAGTTATATTCCTGTACATAGGAGGCAGTATTATAGTAGTTATTTTCCTGTACATAGGGGGCAGTATTATAAAAGTTATATTTTTGTACATTTGGTTTCCGGGAGATTTATTAGTTCTTTTGGACTGGGAATTTTTGTGAGGCTGTAAGATTAAGTGCACATTTGCCTCCATATCTTTTGTTACTCTGGGAGGTCCTTTAAGTGTTGACCATCTGATGTGTCACTTGTGTGCCTGGTATATCCCAGTTCCCTTGGGACCTTCCATATCTTCCTCCACTTATTGTGCGGGTGGATAATTCACAGATAATGGCTAAGACTGGTGGGAGAGGAGGCAAACCACTTACCATTACTGAGCACATGAACCCAGAACCATGGCGAGAGGCGACCTCCAAGTGTGAGGGATCTAAGACAGGATAAGAGACCATCATAAGACTGTAAATATCCCAAAGTAATGGCATCCTGTACCCCAAGTGTCAGTGTGTCCCTGTCCTGTCCCTGCCATCTCCACACTTCGGGGGCTGGTGTAATGGGAGTAGTCCCCACCTCTCACACATCGGGGACTGGTGTATGTGAGTCCCCACCTTCACACATTGGGGGCTGGTGTGAGCTCCCAGCCTCTCACACACCAGGCTGGTGTAATGTGTCTCCTGCCTCTTACCATTGGGGGCTGTTGTAATGTGAGTCCTCACCTCTCACACATCGGGGCTGTTGTAATTTGAGTCCCCACCTCTCCACTCGGGACTGGTGTAATTGAGTCCCCACCTCTCCACATTGAGGGCTGGTGTAATGTGTCTCCCTGCCTCTCACCATCGGGGTCTGGTGTACTGTGAGTCCCCCCATCTCACCATTGGGGCGAATGTAATGTGAGTCCCACCTCTCACACAGCGGGGGCTGGTGTAATTTAGTCCCCCCCTCCTCTCAACATCGGGTACTGGTGTAATGTGAGCCCCTGCCTCTCCACCACGGGGGGCTGTGTAAGGTGAGTCCCTGCCTCTCACACATCGGGGCTGTGTAATGTGAGTCTCGGCCTCTCATCACATCGGGGGCTGGTGTAATTTGAGTCACGTCTGCTCCACATCAGGGGATCTACTACTGTGAGTCTTTCCTCTCACACATTGGGGCTGTGTAATGTGGTCCTGCCTCTCACACATCATGGGTGTGTATGTGAGTCCCCTGCCTCTCACACACTCCTGGGCTTGGTGTAATGTGAGTCCCTTCCTCTCACACATCCGAGCTGGTGTAATGTGGAGTCCTCACCTCTCCCACAATTGCGAGCTTGTGTAATGTAAGTCCCCCCCTCTCACACATCTGGGACGGGTATAAGTGATTCCCCCCCCCTATGGGGGGTCTGGTGTAATGTAAGTTCCACTTCTCATCCATGCAGGGACTGTTATAAATGTGAGTCCGCACCTCTCACATATGGGGGTCGGCGTGATGTGAAGTCCTCCACCTCTCACATATATGGGGACCTGGTGTCATGTCGGAGTCCCCAACTCTCACACATCGTGGCTGGTGTTGTGAGTCCCCACCTCTCAACAGATTAGGGGCTGAGTAATGTGGTCCCCCTCTCACACATCAGGCTGGATGTAATGTGATCCCCACCTCTCACCCTCAGGGGGCTGGTACTAATGTGAGTCCCCACCTTCAACACTCGGGGACTGGTATATGTGAGTCCCCGACTCTCACAGTCAATTCGGGGCTGTTAATGTGGTCCTCACCCTCTCACAAAAATAACCTTGGGAGCTGGTGTAAATGTGTCCCCACCATCTTCACACATCTGGGACTGGTATAATGTTAGAGTCCCCCACCTCTCAATAATGGGGTTCTGGTGTAATGTAAGTCCCCACTCTCTCCATCATCAGGGACTGGTATAATGTGAGCCTCACCTCTTCACATATGGGGTCTGGTGTAATGTGAGCCCCACCATCGCACAATATGGTGACTGGTCTTTAATGAGTCACCACTCTCCCACATCGGGGGCTGGTGTAATTGATTCCCCACCTCTCACACATTCGGGGCTGGAATAATGTGAGTCCCCACCTCTCACACATCAGGGGCTGGAATAATGTGATTCCCCCACCTCTCAACCATTATGGCTGGATCCAATGCGAGTCCCCAACTCTCAACACATCGGGGGCTTGGTGTAATGTGGAAGTCCCCACCTCTCACACATTAGGGGCTGGAATAATGTGAGCTGCCCACCATCTCACACATCAGGGGGCTGGTATAAATCTGAGTTCCCACCTTTCACACCGTGGGGACTTGGTTAATTGAGTCCCCCGACTCTCTCACATATTGGGTCGGGTGTAATGTAGTCCCCACCTCTCACATATGTGGACTGGTGTAATGTGAGTCCCTACCCTCACACATTAGGGCTGGAATATGTGAGGTCCCCACCTCTCAAACATCAGTGGTTGGTGTACCTGTGAGTCCCCACCTCTCACACATTCGTGGGCTAGGAATATGTGAGTCCCCAACTCTCACCACATCGGGGGCTGTGTAATTGGCCCCACCTCTCACACCGTAGGTGCTGGAATAATGTGAGTCCCACACCTCTCAAATATCAGTGGGCTGGTGTATGTGAGTCCCACACTCTCACAGAAACATTATGGGCATGGAAGAATGTGAGTCCCCCACCTCTCACACATCAGGGGGCGGATATGTGAGTCCCCGCCTCTCACACATCAGGGGACTGTGTTTAATTGTGAGTCGCCCACCTCATCCAATTAGGGGCTGGAATAATGTGATCCCCGCCTCTCAAACATCTGGCTTGGGTAATGTGAGTCCCCCCCTCTCACGCCATTAGGGGCTGGAATATGTGAGTCCCCACCTCTCAAACTCATGTCTGGTGTAATGGATTCCCCACCTGCTCCACATAGGGGCTGGAAGAATGTGAGTCCCCCCCCTTCTCACACATCAGGGCGGAATAATGTGATTCCCCGCCTCTCACACATCATGGTCTGGTGTAATGTAGTCCCCACCTCTCACACTTAAGGGCTGAATATGTGAGTCCCCGCCTCTCACACTCAGGGGCTGTGTGTAATGTGAGTCCCCCCTCTACACATCAGGCTGGTATATGTGAGTCCCCACCTTTCACACATCGGTCTTGTTAAATGGTAGTCCCCAACCTCCCAATCGGGGGCTTGGTTGTAATTTGAGTCCCCACCTCTCACACATTAAGGCTGGAAATAATGTGAGGCCCCCCACCTCTCAAACATCATTGGCTGGTGTAATGTTGAGTCCCCACCCTCTTCCACTTTATGGGCTGAAGAATGTGTATCCCCACCGCTCACACCATCTAGGGGCTGATAAATGTGGTCCCCGCCATCTCACACTCCGGGGCGGTGGTATGTGAGTCCCCACCTCTCACACATTAGGGCTGAAGATGTGAGTCCCCACCTCTCAACTCAGTGGCTGGTGTATGTGGTCCCCACTCTCCCCTAACATTAGGAGGCTGGAAGATGTGAGTCCCCACCTCTCACACATCAGGGTCTGAATAATGTGGAGTTCCCTCGCCCTCACAACATCAGGGGCTGTGTATGTGAGCTCCCCACCTCTCACAACATTAGGGGCTGGAATAGAGTGAGTCCCGCGCCTCTCACACATCAGGGGCTGGTTAATGTGGTCCCACCCTCACACATTAGGGGACTGATAATGTGAAGTCCCCCCACCTCTCAAACATCCTTGGCGGTTAATGTGATCCCCCCTTCTCACACATTAGGGGCGGAAGAATGTAGTCCCCACCTCTCACATCATCAGGGCTGAATAACTGTGAGTTCCCCCGCGCTCTCACACATCAGGAGGCTGGTGTAATGTGAGTCCCCCTCTCACACATTAGGGGCTTGAAGTAATGTGAGTCACTCGCCTTTCACCATCAGTGGGCTGGTGTAATGTGAGTCCCCACCTCTCACACATCAGTGGCTGTATAGGATGCTGATCCCACTTTTCACCATCGGGGTCTTGTGTAATGTTAGTCCCCACCTCTCACATATGGGGACTGGTGTGAATGTTGGAGTCCCCACCTCTCACACATTAGGGCTGGAATAATGTGTAGTCCCCACCTCTCAAACATCAGTGGCTGTGTAATGTTTAGTCCCCACCTCTCACACATTAAGGCTGGAAGAATTGATTCCCCAACTCATCAGCACATCGTGGGCTGGTGTTAATGTGAGTCCCCACTCTCACACATTAGGGGCTGGAATAATGTGAATTCCCCCCGCCTCTCACACAGTCAGGGGCTGGTGTATTGAGTCCCCATCCTCTCACACACATCAGGGCTGGAATAATGTGAGTCCCCAACCTCCCACATCGGGGGCTGGTGTAATGTGAGTCCCCACCATCTCACACATTAGGGGCTGGAAAAGTGTGAGTCCCGCCTCTCACACATCAATCAGGGCGGTGTGAATTGATCCCCACCCTCTCACACATCAGGGGCTGGTATACATGTGAGTCCCCACCTTTCCCACACTCGGGACTGGTTTGTGCGTCCCCGACGCTCACCATAGGGGGGTTGTGTCCTGGTAGTCCCCACCGCTCACACTCGGGGGCTGGGTGTAATGTGAGTCCCCGCCTCTCCACATCAGGGCTAGTAATGTGAGATCCCGCCCTCATCACCACATCGGGACTGTGAATATGATCCCTGCCTCTCACCCATCGGGGGCTGTGTAATGTAGTCCCCACCTCGCACCATCGGGGACTATTGTAAGTATGAGTCCCTGCCTCTCAACATCGTGGGTCTGGGGTATGTGTGTCCCCTTCTCTATACACATCGGGGCTGGTGTAATGTGAGTCCCTCCTCTCACCATCGGGGCTGTTGTAATGTGTCTCTCTCCCCCCTCTCCACATTCGGGGACTGTGGACTGTGAGTAAAGGGGTTGGCCACCTTTACCCTCAATTTTGTTGTAATGTGTGTTCAAGAGTGTGGGGGCAGAGTATAGGTGATTTACCAATATCCATCCCTTAAAGTTCTGCTCCACGTTTTCTCATATAATTATTTTATATTTGTTTATCACAATCTGCCAGTGGAAGTAATTAGTCACGAACAGGAAGGCACGAGCCATTTATTATATATTGGTTTTGCTTTATAAGTGTCCACCGCACTCCGCTCCGCCATGCTGCAATGAGATGATATCAATATGGTCTATTCCACTGTCCTTGATTTGCTCATGACTATTCCATCGCTATATAAAACAGGAAGACATTGAATTTCACGCTCCATTGGGTCTTCTCTGTTACCAAGGTTCACCGAGTCTTCCTGGAGCCCTTTCCTCCCCCCCTCACTTTAAATCACTATTTTCCAAATGATTCGAGACTGACACTGAAACCGCGGCTAATATAATTTAAGAAGTTTTTTCTTATATTCCTTATGTTTAATCCAATTTTTTTGCATTTTCCATATATGGGAACTAGGGGATAAATTAATACACAAGTGGCATAGCCGAACCGACAAATCTGTAACCAACCCTGATCTATAATGATTTTTTAATTGTGCTTGGTCTCAAATCATAATTTGACAGAGTGCCTCATGGACCTCTAAGTGTGTATCTAGGGGTGGATTAATACCAACCTGGGCCCTGGGCTGTATGAATATTATGGCGCCCCTCAAGTCTGGAATCACTTCCTGACATCGCTACTAGCATCAAGAGCTTCTTGGGGAATGGAGGACGTGTCCCATTCTGCTGCTCTCAATCTGTGGTTTTCAGCGACTTTAGAGGACTTTCCATCAGCTCCTCAAACTGGGAGGGACCTTGGTCAATGATCTGAGATGAGTTGGGAACACAGTCTCTAGATGTACCAATCAGTGATACGACTAACTACCCAACAGGATTCAATCCTGCAGAGCATGCACAGTCCTCCTGCTCCCTTCACACATGGTAACAATGCCCACTTTCAAGTTTACATTGCCTGAGCACCAATCGCGGTTGTACCCTTTAACATTCACCAGCATTATTGATTTTCCCTATGACGTTACCTATATCCTTGTTATAAAGACTTGTCTTTCTAAAGAACTGTTATTTTTATGATGGCAGTAATAACCTCACCGACCCCTTTTATATTAGGTAACAACACATGCTAGTAACTGGTTGGACCCCCTTTTTTTGCCTTCAAACTCTTGCCTCAATGCTTTCAGGGCATAGATTTCAACAAGGTGCTGGAAGCTCCTCAGTGATTTAATGGTCCCAATTGACACGAATGGCAAATCACACAGTTGCCGAAGATTTGTCGGCTGCACATCCTGATTCGAATCGCCCGTTCCAATCCACCACATCCCCAAGATGCGCTATTGATTGAGATCTGGTGCCTGTGGGGCCATTTTGGTCCATATAGACCGCTCATTGTCTTTTTCAAGAAAACCAGTCTGGATGATCCAGCTTTTATGCATGGCGCATTATCCTTCTGAAAGTACCATCAGAGTACAGGGTACATTGTGGCTCATAAAGGATGGACTGGTCAGCAACAATACTCATGTAGGCTGTGTCGTTGCAACGATGCTCAATTGGTACCAGGGGCCCAAAGAGTGCCAAGAAAATTTCCCCACACCATGACACACACCACCACCACGACCCGGTTGATACAAGGCAGGATGGATCTCATGCTTTCAGATTGTTGTGCCAATTCTGACCTACCATCCTGAATTCACAGCAGAAATCGAGACTCTCAACCAGGCACCGTTTTTCAATCATTCTAACTGTCTCATTTCGATGAGCTTGTGCAAGATCTGCTAAGCCTCACTTTCCTGTTCCTTAGCGGAAAGGATTGGCACCCCCCCGGTGTGGTCTTCTGCTGCTTGTAAGCCCTCTGCCTCAAAGTTTCACGTACTTGTGCTTCAGAGCTGCCTTCTGAAATACTCAACCAGCCCTTCTGGCACCAACAACCCATACCCACGTCAAAGGCCTCAATCCCTTTCTTTCCCCATACCTGCTGGTCCGTTTTTGAACTGCAGGAGATTTCTACCTTTACATGCCAAATGCACTGCAGTTGCAACCAGTGATTGGGCTGATTAAGAAATTAAGTGTTAAGGGGCAGTTGGACAGGTGTACCTAATAAAGTGGGCCGTGATATATGTTAAGGTTCAATCAATAACCAAAGGTTAAAGTGCCCCCAGGGGGGTCTAAACAATAGTTTAATAAAAATGAATAAAAAACAAAATTTCAAACACACAATTTTCCAAGAACTGATATAAAATATGGTAAATCAGCATAAATCATATGTTCGATTTGCTGCGTCCCAATGCCCCTTTTTTGACTTTGCAACAATTGAATAAAAAGGGGTCAAAATTGTTGTACAGTCCCACACTGGTTAAATTAATGTCATGAGGACACTTAGACCGCTCCATATGCCAAAGTATGAAGAGTTATCAGCAATCAAATAGCCAAATTGAAGAGGTTTTTTTTTTGTACAAAGGTTTTTAAATTGTTTAAACCTTATAAATTTGCGTATCACCCGTAATTCTCGCATATACCAAAGAATGACGGGGAGTTTTTCATTTGGATCGCACGGTGAAAGCCATCCAAAACAAGAGTCCACAAGAAATGCGTCACAAAATCACTTTTTTCTTCAGGTTTACTTCAATTGTATTTTTTTTTCCGCTTCCCTGGACATGGCATGGAGAACAGCCGCCACAATGATTAGTACGATATTGTATCGCGAAATACTCCCTTATAAGCCTTGTCGCTGAATGAAAAAAGAATTTGGGGTTTTTAAGAGCAGAGGTCGCTGCTGGCCTGATCCGCCGAGGCCCCCGGCGGAATGCACAGCCTATCTGGTGAAAGTAGCGCGGTCCGCGACACAATTTTTTAAAAAATGCGCGTTTTTCCGGATCCATCAGAGTATTCGTTAGGCCACTCACCCCGATTTCCGTCGCGCCATGCCGGCGTCTGATGTGCCACAACCGATCGCGGTGCCAAATCCCGGTCCATACAGGGAACAACCGGCGCAAATCGGAAAATACTCGGTACACGTCATGAAAACGCGAATCGGGCACCTATAGTAAATGACCCCACTGATCTTGCGGCAGGGATTGGACTTCTTATCTTGGTGATCTAAAGGATTCTGCTAAGGCTGCCCCTTTACTCATTCAACCTGGTGGTGGAGTGAACATTGATGTTGGATTTGCACTGTTCAAATGTATTGCCTGATGTTTTTGCAATTTGTATGCGCTGAGGTGAGCTGACTGAGCGGTCCGAAGCCTTTTATATTTTTTTTGAGATTGCATGGGCTACATCTTGGGTTATCTGTATTTTTGTTGAACTTGTAGACATGTGTCATTTTTTAATTTAAGCACTATGATCTATGATATTGGAGTTTTGGATGTGCTTATGTTTTATGGTCTGATTTTGAAGTCAATAGCCCATTTTTGGTTTGATTGGGGGGGGGGGGGGATCTTGAGATTGGGGGACTGATCTTTAGGATGGATGGACTGATTTTTTTTGCAGATGGATGGACTAATATTCGGCTGAGAGGACTGATTTATCATGGGGCTGGTGTAATGTGAGTCCCCGCCTCTCACACATCAGGGGCTGAAGTAATGTGAGATCCCGCCTCTCACACATCGGGGACTGGTGTAATATGAGTCCCTGCCTCTCACACATCGGGGGCTGGTGTAATGTGAGTCCCCACCTCTCACACATCGGGGACTAGTGTAATATGAGTCCCTGCCTCTCACACATCGGGGTCTGGTGTAATGTGTGTCCCCTTCTCTTACACATCGGGGGCTGGTGTAATGTGAGTCCCTGCCTCTCACACAAATCGGGGGCTGTTGTAATGTGTCTCCCCGCCTCTCCCACATCGGGGACTGATGTACTGTGAGTAAAGGGGTTGGCCACTTTACCTCAAGTTTTTTGTAATGTGTGTTCAAGTGTGGGGGCAGAGTATAAGGTGATTTACCAATATCCATCCATTAAAA
>CM033643.1:3088286-3200133 GCA_019512145.1 Engystomops pustulosus | reverse complement strand
TGTGGGGGCAGAGTATAAGGTGATTTACCAATATCCATCCATTAAAAGTTCTGCTCCACTTTTTCTCTATATTTTTTATATTTTTATCACAATCTGCCAGTGGACAGTAATTAGTCAGAACAGGAAGTCACGCTCCATTTATTATATATTGGTTGCTTTAGCTAAAAGTAGTCCACCGCACTCCCCGCTCCGCCATGACTGACAATGAGATGATATTCAATATGGTCTATTCCACTGTCCTTGATTTGCTCATGACTATTCATCGCTTATATTAAAACATGAAGACATTGAATTTCACGCTCCATTGGTCTCTGTTTAGCCAAGGTTCACCCGGAGTCTTCCTGGAGCACATTTCCTCACATTTATCACATTTTCCAGATGATTCAGACTGACCAGACCGATGATGAATATAATTAAAGAAGTTTTTTCTTATATTCCATTAGTGGTTTAAGTCAAATTTGCATTTCCATATATGGGACTGGTGATAAATTAATAAAACAAGGGCATAGCCAGAAACGACAAAATCTGTACCAAACCCTGATCTATAATGATTTTTTTAATTGTGCTGGTCTCATCATATTTGAAAGAGATTCCTCATGGACCTCTAAGTGTGTAGCTAGGGGGTGGATTAGGACTGCCATGGGCCCTGGGCTGTATGGATATTATAGCCCCTACAAGTCTGGAATCACTTCCTACATCTGCTACTAGAATCAGCTTCTTGGGGAATGGAGGACGTGTCGCTTCTGCTGCTCTCAATCTGTGGTTTCAGGACATTTAGAGGACTTTCAATCAGCCCAAACATGGGAGGACCTGGTCAATGATCTGAGATGAGTTGGGACCACAGTCTCTAAGATTACCATCAGTGATACGCTACGCCAACAAGGATTACAATCCTGCAGAGCATGCACAGTCCTCCTGCTCTCCTCAGCACATGGCAAGGCCCACTTTAAGTTTACATTGCTGGCACCAATCGCGGGTGTTAACCCTTTACATGTCACCAGCATTATTGTTCCCTATGACGTTATCCTATATCCTTGTTATAAGACTTGTCATTTCTAAAGAACTGTTATTTTATGGCAGTATACACTCACCGGCCACTTTATTAGGTACACCATGCTAGTAACTGGTTGGACCCCCTTTTGCCTTCAGAACTGCCTCAATTCTTCATGGCATAGATTCAACAAGGTGCTGGAAGCTCCTCAGAGATTTTGGTCCATATTGACACGATGGCATCACACAGTTGCCGCAGATTTGTCGGCTGCACATCCATGATGCGAATCTCCCGTTCCACCACATCCCAAAGATGCTCTATTGGATGAGATCTGGTGACTGTGGAGGCCATTTGAGTCCAGTGACCTCATTGTCATGTTCAAGAAACCAGTCTGAGATGATTCCAGCTTTATGTTTTTTGCTCTACATATCGTACTTCCTTGTGGCGGCATGTTCTCCATGCCATGTCCTGGGAAGCGAGAAAAAATAACCATGTGACTTAGACCCCTGAAGAAAAGTGATGGTGCGCCATTTTCTTTGTGGACTCTGTTTTTACTGGCTTTCATTTCACCGTGCGCTTCCAATGAACACCCTCCCTTCAGTCTTTGGGTGATGCGATTAACGTGATACAAATTTATAAGGTTTTTTAAACAATTAAACCTTTTGTACAAAAAAAAAAACCTCTTCAATTTGGCATCTTTCTGATGCTGATAACTTTTTCATACTTTGGCATATGGAACTGTCTAGGGTGTCCTCATGACAATTTACATTTATCCCATTTGGTGGGACTGTACAACCTTTTGAGACACACTTTTTCTTCAATTTGTTGCAAAAATTAAAAAAAAGTTGTGCATAAAAATAAGCCCTTATAAAGCCTTGTACACTGAAATAAAATAAGAAGTTGGGAAAGAAGCAGAGTGTCGCTGCTGCGCTGAAGTCCGCCGAGGCCCGGCGGAATGCACAAGCCTATACCTGGTGAAGGTAAGCGCGAGTCCCGCGACACAATTTTTTAAAAAAATGCGGCGGTTTTTCCGGATCCATCAGGTATTCGTTAGGCCACGCCCCCGATTTCCGTCGCGCGCATGCCGGCGCTGATGTGCCACAATCCGATCGCGTGTGCCAAAATCCCGGGGCAATACAGGGAAAAACCGGCGCAAATCGGAAATATTCAGGTAACACGTCAGGAAAACGCGAATCGGGCCCTTAGTAAATGACCCCCACTGATCTTTGCGGCAGGGATGGACTTCTTATCTTGGTGATCGGAAAGGATTATGCTAAAGTCTCCTGTTACAAAGTCAACCTGGTGGTGGAGTGAACATTGATGTTGGATTTGCATATGTTCAGAATTATATGGCCTGATGTTTGCAATTGTATGCGCTGAGGTGAGCTGAGCTGAGCGGTCCGAAAGATTTATTTTTTTGAGATTGCATGGGCTAATCTTGGGTGATCTGATATTTTTGTTGAACTTGATAGACATGTGTCATTTTTTAACTGTATAAACTATGATACTATGATATTGGAGTTTGGATGGGCTGATGTTTGATGGTCTGATCTTTGAAGTCAATAGGCCCATTTTTGGGTTTGGAATTGATCTTTGAGATTTGGGGACTGATCTTTTAGGATGGATGGACTGATTTTTTTGCAGTTGGATGGACTAATATTTCGGGCTGAGAGGACTGATTTATCATTTTGGATGAACTGATCTTTGTAGTTGATGAACTAATCTGTGAAATTGGATGAATTGATTTTTGGGCTTGTTTAAACTGATTTATTAAGTTGGAGGGGCTGATCTTTGAGGAAAGATGGACTACGCTATCAGGTCAGATGGACTGATCTTTGAAGTTGGATGGACTAATCTTTTAGGTTGGATGGACTTATCTTTGTGGTTGGTTGGATTTATCTTTGACTTTAGATGAACTGATCTTTGAAGTTGATGGACTAATCTTTGAGGATGAATTGATCCTTGAGGTTGTTTGAGCTGATCTTTGGAGTTGGAGGAGCAAATCTTTTGGTTTGGATGGAATAAGCTTTGAGGTCGGAAGGACCCATCTTTGAAGTTGGATGGATTAATCTCTGAGATCGGGTGGACTGATCTTTGTGGTTGGTTGGATGGATTGATCTTTGGTTTTGGATGGGCTGATCTTTGAGTAAAGATGGACTACGCTATCAGGTCAGATGGATTGATCTTTGAAGTTGTATCTGCTGATACTTGTTGCTTTTAACCTTTGGGGCGTTATTGGTACACCATAAATGGTTTATTCCAAATTCGAAGGTGTCATTTATGGTGACAGGTATGTTTTAGTCCGCCAATGAAAAACTATCTAGAGATCAATGAAGCTTAAGATGTGTTATAGACTTTGAGGGCATTAAAGAGGCCACTGTGGTCTATGGTATCCAACTTACTATGCTGGCACTACCCATCACACAACTCGAATTGGTCTAATAATTCTAGTAAAGATCTTTCCGATCCTCCAATATTCCCTATAATAGAAAGGTATTTCAGTTATTTTTGTTTTCCACATGAGCCTCTGACGTTAAACCAACCTCTTGTAGATACGGCCTTGTCCTCATCTCCCCCGGCTTTCATACAATGTACAGAGAAGAAATGTTCTTGAATTCTAAAGACAGAATGTCTGGAATTTTTTTGAATCCATTAAATTTGTAATTTTGAAAGACGGACATATTTTTCCCCTACATTGACCATCTCAAGGTGTAACGTTTAATAAAGAGATTTTGTTTGAGTGTGTAAATTCATTGAGGAGAGCCTACAACTACATGGAGTCCAAACGTAACGAGAAACGTTGTCTATGCTATAATATATTGCTTATATGTGAAGAGATTTGTAGAGCATGCCGCTTTACATGACTCCATTGACGTTCAGAGGCTCTAAAAGCTGGGATGCAAGAGGTGGTTCTGGACGGTTTCTTGCTTGACAAGCCATGTCCATCCATTTAATTTCGTAGTCAGGGGTGTGTGCCAGTATCCTGCAAGCCCGGGCAAGTGCCAGGGCCACACTGCCGCGCGTAGAGCGGTGCTCGCGTGCTGTACACTGCTGTGCGGCTGAAGACATGAGGAGGAAGATGGAGGAAGGGAAGCTCTGACCTGAGCAGAAAACTGAGGTGGTACTATTCTTTTATTTTAAATGGTCACATTACTAGTCCATGGGGGTGAGTAGAGGGCTGTATTTAATAACTTGGGGAGGGCAGTGGACAGTGACTGTTATACATGACATGGGGGACAAGAGAGGGGCTGTATCCATGAAGGGGAATGAGGAGGGGCTGCATATAATGAATGGGGGGTGAGGAGGGCTGCATATAATGAATGGGGGATGCGGAGGGCGCATAGAATGAATGGGGGTTAAGAGGGGGGCTGTATATAGTTGAATGGGGAATGAGGTGGGGCTGCTATATGAATGCGGGATAAGGAGGGGGCTGTATATAATAATGGGGGATGAGGTGGGGGCTGCATAATGATGGGGATAAGGAGGGGCTATATAAATGAATGGGGGATGAGGAGGGGTATATAAGAATGGGGGGGTGAGGAGGAGCTGTTATCTATGAATGGGGGCAATCGGAGCGGCTGTATACTGAATGGGGATGAGAAGGGCTGTATATAATGGGGGATGAGGGGGCTGCATATAATGATGAGGGTGAGTGGGGTTTGTATATAATGAATGGGGGATGAGGAGGGGCTGTATATATGGTGTGTGGAGGGGTCGCTATAATGAATGGGGGGGAGAGGGCTGCATATAAAATGGGGGAGGAGAGGGGCTGTATATATGAAGGGGGTTTGAAGGAGGGTTGCATATAATGAATGGGGAATGAGGAGGGGCTGCATATAATGAATGGGGATGAGAAGGGGCTTATATAATGGGGGATGAGGGGGCTGCATAAATGAATGAGGGTGAGTATGGTTTGTATATCAATGATGGGGGATGAGAGGGCTGTGATAGAATGTATGGTGGTGGAGGGGCTGCAATATATGATGGGGGAGGGGGGCTGTAAATGAACAGGGGTTGAGAAGGGGTTGCATATAATGAATGGGGAATGGAGGGGATGCATATAATGAATGGGGAATGCGGAGGGGTTGAATATAATGAATGGGGGATGAGGAGGGTTGTATATAATGAATGGGGGGTAAGAGTGGCTGCATATAATGAATGGGGGATGAGGAGGGGTTGTATATAATGAATGGGGGGTTAAGGAGTGGCTGCATATAATGAATGGGGTATGAGGAGGGGGCTGTATATAATGAATGGGGGATGAGGAGGGGCTGCATTAATGAATGGGGGATGAGGAGGGGCTGTATATAATGAATGGGGGATGGAGGGTTGAATATAATGAATGGGGGATGAGGAAGGGGCATATTTTAATCAATGGGGGTGAGGGGGGCTTGTAACATGAATGAGTGTGAAGGGCTGTATATAATGAATGGGGGATGAGGAGGGGCTGTATATAATGTATGGTGTGTGGAGGGGCTGCAAATAATGAACGGGAGTTGAGGAGGGGCTGCATATAATGAATGGGGAATGAGGAGGGGCTGCATTAATATGGGGAATGAGGGGGCTGCATATAATGAATGGGGTGAGGAGGGGCTTTATATAATGAATGGGGGATGTGGAGGGGTTGAATATAATGAATGGGGGATGAGGAAGGGGCTGCATATAATCAATGGGGGATGAGGGGGGCTGTATATAATGTATGGTGTGTGGAGGGGCTCAAAAATGAATTGGGGAGGAAGGGGCTGCTAGAATATGGGATGGAGGCTGAATTAGAAGGGTATGAGAGGGCTGCATAGAATGGAGGGGTAATGAGGAGGGGCTGCATATATGAATGGGTATGAGAGGGTCGCATGATGATGGGGATCAGGATGGCTGCATATAATGAATGGGGATGATAGGGGCTGTATATTAATGAATGGGGGATGAGAGGGCTTTGCATATGAATGAATGGGTATGAGGAGGGGCTGTAATAAGATGGGGGGTGATGAGGTGGCTGCATATAATTTATGGGGTTTATATAAGAATCCATCCTGCTACTCGAGTTTGCTGCAAAGGGGCCCATTGAGGCTCTGTCTCCAATGGCCTACTGAACTTGGAGCGTCCCTCATGATGCCCAAGTGCCCTACTTTAACTCTTCTTTTCCACTTTTTCCAATACTGGCTCCACATGTCATTAAAGAGAAAATTGAAACCTAAAGCATTGTCATTGACCCTGTCACAGGCACGGTGTCCCCTGCGACCATATCCCGGGATGCAGGCGCACCCACATTCCTCCCAGTCCATTCAGTTCCTCCTGCAAGGTAACTCGCGGCCCAACATCTGCGTCTCATCTCCTAGAGCAGTGATGGAAAACCTTTAGGACCGGTGCCCCAAACTACAAACAAATCCACTATTCACGGTGAAGTGCCAACGTCAAGCCATTTTAAGCAGTACTTTAGAGCTTCCTGTTCTTCCATCACTTTCCATTGTATCGGCCGCCTGAGGCCACCAATACAGTTGAAAGAAGAGGAGGCAATTCAGATTATCATTATATCTTCTCTCAGGGTCTCTCTGTAGAGAGAATGGTGGGTCCGCAGTGTGACCTCCAAGATAATGCACTTTCAATCAACCTTTTACACCTTCTCACTTTTAATGCAGTTCCAAACAGCCAATAAAGTGTCGCTGTAAAATACCGACGGACAGCCAGCATCTCTTAGTTGCCTGGGACTGGCAGTAAGATTTGAGGATTTGATCCTGTTTGGTGAACTCTGTTTCGGGCGATGGCCTGAGTGCCCACAAAGGGCCTCTGAGTGCCAACTCTGGCACCCGTGCCATAGGTTCGCCACACTGTCTAGGTGTTGCCAATGTCTCGCTAGGATAATAAAGGACCAGGCACAACCGATAATTGGCGCTGGCCTGCCGCCTTCCCTGGTAAATTCCCAGCCCTTCCTGTGTCCCCTGCCGGATCTCTTTGCTTCTATGTCTGAGAGAAAGTTTTGTTCGTGCCCTTTGCAATAATCCTGATTTCCTGTTGCCTGTTGGACCCCTCCGTTCCCAACTTCACTCCTCCGCTGCCCCGCCTTGGACCTTTTGCTACGTGCCCGACTCTGATCCCGTGCTGACGTCTTTGATCTCTGCCTAGCATTCTCGCTGACGTCCTTGTACCCGCCCTCGGCTTCCACCCCGCGGACAAAGTCGCGCCTGTGGAACACGACCTGGGGTACCACCCGCTTTGCAGCGAGCTCTGGTGAAGACTAGGTGTCACTTAGATTCCGGTCCCAGGTGTTGGCTCCCAAGGGTCTATTGTCCGCGGTGGTCAGTAGTCCACTACCCCTTGAGCCGGACAGAGCCAGTGACTGGTGGCAGAGGGGTGGTCCGACCCCTAAGTGGTCACTTGTGGTGCTTCTTACCCTGTGATAAGTTTTTTATAATCATCCATTCTCATTATTTATTGGAGATAAGTAGGTTTATATATTAAAGAAGGGAGATGCACTATGTCTACTACCACTATATTCCATTATTGTAGTACAATGATGGATGGATGGATGGAGAGATCACGCAGCACAATGTAAATCATACAGGATTGACAAAGGCTTCATGTAGAAGCTGGAATGATACAATGGGGGTCATTCGTTGGTTTTTTGCCCTTTTTGTGTAATTCTATTTTGCGCCTATTTTATGCTTTTTTTTGTAATGTTACACACCAATTCGCTGTGTGTGGTTGCGCCCTATTTGTCATTTTATTGCGTTCTTTACAGATGTTTACCCCTAATATACTATTGCACCTATATAGGCGCAAAACAATTGCGCCAGTCCTGACCGTGCTAAGGAAAGGCATGGTGTGATTTGGGCGACAAATTGCGCCTTTATTAAAAATTTGCGCCTAATAAGGTGCGCAAAAAAACCTGCATTGGACAGAAGAGCTAAAACACAAAAGACAAATGAGGTGGCAAAAATAGACCTCCAACAGGGCGCAAAAAGATCTCAGAGAAGGGGAGATAAGATAAATGAGCCCCAATGTGTTTTGAATCAATTAACTTATTTTCACTAAGGTAGTTCCTCCGACGTTGCCGCTGAAGTCCCGGGCCCCCGGAATTCCCTGAAGTTCAGCGGCCTATTCCTGGTGGTCAGGTAACGCAGTCCCGCGACAACTTTTTTTTTTTTAAATGCAGGCGGTTTTTTCCGATCCGTCGGGTTTTTCGTTCGGACCCACGCCCCCCGATTTCCGTCGCGTGCTGCAAGCGCCGATGCGCCCACAATCCGATCGGCGTGCGCCAAAATCCCGGGGTAATTCAGGGGAAATCGGCAAATCGGAAATATTTCGGGTCACCCGTCGGGAAAACGAATCGGGCCCTTAGTAAATGACCCCCCACTGAGTGGAAAAAAGTTAGAAACTCTGGTGTGTTTGTCTGCCATCTAGTGTAGAATCTGATATGCCTCTGGTGTGACTGATGTCTGTGCTGAGTCTAAATGGATTTTCTCCACCAACCACATCCAGAAGATGAAGGCCCCGGCTCGTGTCTTACCTCAGTTACAGAGGCAAGTTTCTCACAGCAGCCACAGTAGGGACTGGGATCTTGTCAGGTCATAGAGAGGATGGATAGAGGTAGACACAAGGTGTTCTAGAGAGCAAAACTTGTCTGGCCTTAGTAATAGAGACTATGGCGAGATTACCATCCACCAGACCATGACCCAGATTCTAAAGACAGAATGTCTGGAATTTTTTTGAATCCATTAAATTTGGAAAGACGGAAACATATGTTCCCCTACATTGACCATCTCAAGGTGAACGTTAATAAAGAGATTTTGTTTTGAGTGTGTAAATTCATTGAGAGAGCCTACAACTACATGGAGGTCCAAACGTAACGAGAAACGTATGTCTATGCTATAATATATTGCTTAGTATGTGAAGAGATTTGTAGAGCATGCCGCTTTACATGACTCCACGTGACGTTCAGAGGCTCTAGAAAGCTGGGATGCAAGAGGTGGTTCTGGAAGGTTCTTGCTTGACAAGCCATGTCCATCCATGTAATTCGTAGATCAGGGGTGGTGCCAGTATCCTGCAAGCCCGGGCAAGTGCCAGGGCCCACAGCTGCCGCGCCGTAGAGCGGTGCTCCGCGTGCTGTACACTGCTGTGCGGCTGAAGACAGGAGGAGGAAGATGGAGGAAGGGAAGCTCTGGACCTGAGCAGAAAACTGAGGTGAGTACTATTCTTTTATTTTAAATGGTCACATTTACTAGTCCATGGGGGGTGAGTAGAGGGCTGTATTTAATAACTTGGGGAGGGCAGGTGAGCAGGGACTGTATACAATGAATGGGGGACAAGGAGGGGCTGTATCCAATGAATGGGGAATGAGGAGGGGCTGCATATAATGAATGAGGGTGTGAGGAGGGGCTGCATATAATGAATGGGGGATGCGGAGGGGCTGCATAGAATGAATGGGGGTTAAGAGGGGGGCTGTATATAGTGAATGGGGAATGAGGTGGGGCTGCATATAATGAATGCGGGATAAGGAGGGGCTGTATATAATGAATGGGGGATGAGGTGGGGGCTGCATATAATGAATGGGGGATAAGGAGGGGCTATATATAATGAATGGGGGATGAGGAGGGGCTGTATATAATGAATGGGGGGGTGAGGAGGAGCTGTATATAATGAATGGGGAATCAGGAGCGGCCACTGATATACTGGAAGGGGGAAGGATGAGAAGGGCTGTATCTGTATATTAATGGGGCTAGGGGGGCGGCTGCATATAATGAAGTGAGGTGTGTATGGGTTGTATATAATGAATGGGGGCTGAGGAGGGGCTCTGTAGATAATGATGGTGTGTGGAGGGGGCGCATATAATGAATGGGGGCGGAGAGGTGCATATAATGAATGGAGGGAGGAGGAGAGGAGGGGCTGTATTATAATGAAGGGGGTGAGGAGGGTTGCATATAAATGAATGGGGAATGAGGAGGGGCTTGCATATACTGAATGGGGGATGAGAAGGGGCTGTATATAATGGGGGATGAGGGGGCTGCATATAATGAATGAGGGTGAGTATGGGTTGTATATAATGAATGGGGGATGAGGAGGGGCTGTATATAATGTATGGTGTGTGGAGGGGCTGCATATAATGAATGGGGGAGGAGGAGGGGCTGTATATAATGAACAGGGGTTGAGAAGGGGTTGCATATAATGAATGGGGAATGAGGAGGGGATGCATATAATGAATGGGGAATGCGGAGGGGTTGAATATTAATGAATGGGGGATGAGGAGGGGCTGTATATAATGTATGGTGTGTGGAGGGGCTGCATATAATGAATGGGGGAGGAGAGGGCTGCATATAATGAATGGGGGAGGAGGAGGGGCTGTATATAATGAACGGGGGTTGAGGAGGGGTTGCATATAATGAATGGGGAATGAGGAGGGGCTGCATATACTGAATGGGGGATGAGAAGGGGCTGTATATAATGGGGGTTTAAGCTTCCGGGGGTCATCAGCCGCCTCTTCCTCATTGTCTCGCTGAGCCGCTTTATCTCTGGGAGGGGAAAGGACAATGAATTAAACAAGAGGAAAAATATACAGAAGAACATACATGTCAACAAGAGAAGTAGTAAACAGCTCCTCTCCTGTCCACAGGCTGTGTCTGGTATTACAGTTTAATATCCTTTACTTTAATAGAGAGGCAAACATTTGACACAACCTGGACTAGTATGGGGATGTTTAGGGAATACATCAGCCCATTTAGACTGGTAGAGAGGTTGTCCCGTGACACAGGGTTAAGGGGTCCAACCACTATAACCCTTCACAATCATGAAAATTGGGGAGTTGCTCCAAGCATCCAGTCACCCCATTCATTATGAAACTTTAATAGATGGCAAAGTGCTGTACTTTGTATTCTCCACCAGCCTCATAGACAGGGGCCAGCTACTCCAATCATCAAGGGGAGAGTGACCACTGTTCTGATTTGTAATCCTGGCCTTAGCTATACAGGAGATATGCAATGACTCTCCCCTCTTCACCCCCATCACTTACAGCAAGTACTCGTAGTGCTCCAGACACTGGGCGGCCGTCCTGCCAATGATGGGGGCGATGGTTCTCCACTGTGTGGGCATCAGCTTGGCCAGGTGCAGCAGCTTCTCTTCCTCCTCCCGGGACCACTCTGTCTTCTTGATACTGGGGTCCAGCCATTCGTACCTGTAATATGGAAGGAGAGAGCGGCGCTCAGGGCACGGATGTATCTATAATATCTCCACACATGATTACACATTGTGCAGCGCGCTCTCACCATCGGGCTTTGCACTGCTTGGCGGACTTCCGGTGTAGTAGGGACGCGATACGAGACCACTGGTTTTTGCCATATTTCATCACCGCCGCCTTAAGGATCTCATCCTAAGAAAGACATAAAAAAAAGAAGAATATGAAATGTACATAAATGCATATATTATATGACAAGACATAACACACCTGGGGACCCGCAACTAACCGCCCACTCTCCCAATAGCGTCCCCTACAGGAACTTGTAGCATTACATCATGGAGTTTGCTCAAGATTCAATGGCCGGACCCCCACAAATCACAGGATCCCATCCCCCAATATCAGAGAAGCAGTGATAAAGCCTGAGCCTCGCTGCTCCATTCAGTCCCCATGCTTCACCTGCCTCTCCATTCATTTGGGGGCATAACATCATCCGGTGGGTGAGGAGAACATTGAATCTGGGGCCAAGCTCTTTAAGAGAATAACTGGACAGGAGGAGGCCTTGAGTCCTGGGGTGGTGACATGGGTGCCACCTCTAGCACCCTTGCCATAGGCTCACCACTACTGACCTATAAGAAAGCCGTCAACTGATGAGGGTCCCACTCTGTAACAAGAGCAGGGGGTCTGCAGATCACCCACATGGCTGGAAAGTGGCGAGTGTGACCAGTGCTTATCGAGAGGCGCTGCAGCAGATGTAACTACAAGTCCCAGCATTCTCTAAGACTATATAAAACACTCCTGTGATTGGAGCATGTACAGCATATCATGTACCCTTGGAGCATGCTGGGACCTGTAGTCCACATCCTGTGGAATAACATGTGACCAGAGCATGCTGGGGACCTGTAGTCCACATCCTGCAGTGTAACACGTGACCAGAGCATACTGGGTGCTGTAGTTCGCCCCCTATAGGATAACATGAGATCAGAGCATGCTGAGACCTGTAGTCCACATGCTGTGGGATAACATGTGATCAGAGCATGCTGAGATCTGTAGTCTGCCCACTATAGGATAACATGTGATCAGAGTATGCTGGGACCTGTAGTCCACATCATGTGGGATAACATGTGACCAAAGCATACTGGGTGCTGTAGTCCGACCACTAGAGGATAACATGAGATCAGAGCATGCTGGGACCTGTAATCCGCCCCCTATAGGAAAACATATGATCAGAGCATGCTGAGATCTGTAGTCAACATCCTGTGGAATAACATATGATCAGAGCATGCTGGGATCTGTAGTCCGCCCTCTACAGGATATGTAGTGAGAGAATGCTGGGAGCTGTAGTCCATCTCCTGAAGGATAACACAAGGTCAGAGCATGCTGGGAGCTGTAGTCCATTTCCTGCAGCCTAACATATGATCAGAGCATGCTGGGATCTGTAGTCTCTCCTCTTCAGTAAAAGGAATTATTAGCATCATAAGGTCACAGCATGCTGGTCCATCCCTGTCAGGATTAGATATGCTCAGAGCATGCTTGGATCTGTAGTCCATCCCATGCAGTGTAACATGAGGTCAGAGCATGCTGGGAGCTGTAGTCCATCCCCTGTAGGAAAAGATGTGACCAGAGCATGTTGGGAGCTGTAGTCCACCACTGCAGGATAACATGTGACCAGAGCATGCTGGGAGCTGTAGTCCACCATTGAAAAGTGAGAAGGTGTTGAAAGAAGTGCATTATCTTTGGAGGTCATCCTGCTGGACCCACCATTCTTCCTATACAGAGAGACCCTGGAGAGAAGATATAATGATAATCTGAATTTGCCCTCCTTCTTTCAACTGTATTGGTGGCCTCAGGCGGCCGATACAATTGAAAGATGTGGAAGAACAGGAAGCTAAAAGTTACTGCTTAAAATGTGACGTTGGCACTTCACCGTAAATAAGTGGATTTTGGTTGTAGTTTGGGCACTCGGTCTCTAAAAGGTTTTCCATCACTGCTCTAGGAGATGAAGACGCAGATGTTGGGCCGCGAGTTACCTTGCAGGGAGGAACTGAATGGACTGGGAGGAATGTGGGTGCGCCTGCATCCCGGGATATGGTCGCAGGGGCACCCGTGCCTGTGACAGGGTCAATGACAATGCTTTAGGTTTCAATTTTCTTCTTTAATGACATGTGGAGCCAGATATTGGAAAAAGTGGAAAAGAAGATTTAAAGTAGGGCACGTGGGCATCATGAGGGACGGCTCCAAGTTTCAGTAGGCCCTTGGGAGACAGAGCCGCACTGGGCCCCTTTGCAGCAAACTCGAGTAGCAGGATGGATTCTTTATATAAAACCTCCATAAATTATATGCAGCCACCTCATCACCCCCCATTCATTATATACAGCCCCTCCTCATTCCCCATTCATTATATGCAGCCCCTCCTCATCCCCCATTCATTAAATACAGCCCCTACTCATCCCCCATTCATTATATGCAGCCACTCCTGATTCCCCATTCATTATATGCAGCCCCTCCTCATACCCCATTCATTATATGCAGCCCCTCCTCATACCCCATTCATTCTATGCAGCCCCTCCTCATACCCAATTCATTATATGCAGCCCCTCCTCATCCCCCATTCATTATATACAGCCCCTCCTCATTCCCCATTCATTATTTGCAGCCCCTCCACACACCATACATTATATACAGCCCCTCCTCATCCCCCATTCATTATATACAGCCCATCCTCACCCTCATTCATTGTATACAGCCCCCCTCACCCCCCATTGATTATATACAGCCCCTTCCTCATCCCCCATTCATTATATGCAGCCGGGCACATAAGTAACATGACCCCCACTGATTCTTGGCACGGCAGGGATCGGACTTCTATATCTGGTTGATGGAAAGGATAGATGGCTAAAGGCTCCTGTACGCAGTCAACCTGGTTTGTGTCGGAAGTGAACATTGATGTTGGATTTGCACATGTTCAAAATGCTAGGGCCTGATGTTTGCAAGTGTATGCGCTGAGGTGAGCTGAGCTTGCGAGCGGGTCACGAAGATTATTTTTTGAGGATTGCATGGGCTATCGTGGGTTGACTGATATATGTTTGTTGAACGTGTAGCAGTGTGGTCTTTTTAACTGTATATAAACTATTGATACTATGGATATTGGAGTTTGATGGGCTGATGTTTGATGGTCATGATATTGAAGTCAATAGGCCCATTGTGGGTTTGGAACTTGATCTTTGAGATTTAGGGGACTGATCTTTTAGGATGGATGGACTGATTTGTGTGCAGTTGGATGGAACAATATTCGGTGAGAGGATGATTTATCATTTTGGATGAATATCTTTGTAGGTGAGAAAAACTAATCTGTGAAATTGGGATGAATTGTATTTGTGGGTTGTTTAAAGACTGATGTACTTAAGTTGGTGAGGTGCGGGGCTGATCTTTGAGGAAAGAATGGACTACGCTATCAGGGTCAGAGGACTGAATCTTTGAAGTGGATGGGACTAATCTTTTAGGTTGGATGGACTATCTTTGTGGTTGGTTGGGTTATCTGTGACTTTAGTGAACTGATCTTTGAAGTTGGATGGACACTTTGAGGATGAATTTGTCCTTGATTGCGTGTTTGAGCGGATCTTTGGAGTTGGAGGAGCAAATCTTTTGGTGGATGGATAAGCTTTGGGTCGAGAAGCGACCCATCTTGAAGTTGGAGGATTAACTCTGTGAGACAGGGCTGGAACTGATCTTTGGTGGTTGGTTGGATGGATTGCATTCTGTGGTTTTGGCATGGGATGATCTTTGAGTATAAAAGATGGACTACGCTATTAAGGTCAGATGGTGATTTTGAAGTTGTATCTGACTGATACTTTGTGCTCTTTTAACCTTTGGGGCGTTATTGGTACACCAAATGGTTTTATTCCAAATCGAAGGTGTCATATGGTGCCAAGGTAGTTGTTTAGGTCGCCAATTGAAAAAATAATAGAGACTCAATGGAAGCGTAAGATGTGTATAGACTTTAGGGGCATTAAAGAGGCCACTGGGTATGGTATCCAATCTACTCTGACTGGCACTACCCATCACACAACTCGAATGGTCTAATAAAATTTAGTACAGAATTTTCCGATCCTCCAATATTCCTATATAGACAGGTAGTTCAGAGTTATTTTGTTTTCCACACGAGCCTCTGACGTTTTTTAAACCAACCTCTTGTAGATACGGGCCTTGTACCCGTCATCTCCCCCGGCTTTCATACAATGTACAGATGAAGAAAGAAATGTTTGAATTCTAAGAAAGCAGTCTGGAATTTTTTGAATCAATAAATTTGGAAAGACCGGAAAACTGTGTCCCTAAATGACCATCTCAGTGTGAAGTTAATAAAGAGATAGATTTGTTTGAGTGTAGCTTCAAATTCATTGAGGAAGAGCCTACAACACATGGAGAGTCACCAACGTAGGGTAGACGAAGAAACGTAGTTATGCTTATAATATATTGCTAGTATGTGAAGAGATTGTTAGGCCTATGCCGCTTAAATAGCTCCAAGTGACGTTCAGAGGCTCTAGGAAAAGCTGCGGATGCCACGGAGGTGGTTCGGATGCGTTCTTGCTTGACAAGCCAGTCCAGTCCATGTAATTGATAGAGCAGGGTGTGGTGCCCAGTATCCTGCAAGCCCGGGGCAAGTGGAGGGCCAAACAAGCTGCCGCGCCGTAGCGCGGGTGTCCGCGTGCTGTACCACTGCTGATGCGGCTGAAGCCAGGAGGAGGAAAGATGGAGGAAGGGAAGCTCTGGACCTGATGAGCAAGAAAACTGAAGGTGGCAGTACTATTCTTTTATTTTTCAATGGTCACATTTACGAGTCCATGGGGCGGTGAGTGAGGGCTGTATTAATAACTTGGGGAGGGCACGGTGAGAAGGGACTGGTTATACAATCGACATGGGGGACAAGAGGGGCTGTTATCCAATGAATGGGAATTGAGGATGGGCCTGAATAATGAACTGAGGGTGTGAAGCGAGGGCTGCATTAAATGAATGGGGGATGCCGGCAGGCTGGCACATGCTAGAATGAATGGGGGTTTAAGAGGGGGGGATTTGTATATAAGTGAATGGAGAATGGAATGAGGTGGGGCTGATAAATGAATGCGGGATAAGGAGGGGCTGTATAAATGAATGGGGATGAGGTGGGGGTTGCATAAATGAATGGGGGATAAAGGAGGGAGCTAATAAATGAATGGGGGATGAGGGAGGGGTTGGTACTATAAGAATGGGGGGGGTGTGAGGCAGGGGCTTTTGTTAATAAGAATGGGGGAACAGTGAGCGGCTATTATACTGAAGGTGTGGAAGGATGAGAAGGGCTGTTTGTATATAATGGGGCAGTGGGGGGTGCATATAATGAATGAGTGTGAGTTTATGGATGTTGTATATATATGAATGGGGGCGTGAGGAGGGGCTGTAGATAATGATGGGTGTCGGAGGGGCTGCATATAATGAAGGGGGGGAGAGGCCTGCAATAATGAAATGGGGGAGGAGGAGGGTGAAAAGGACGCCACGGGCTGTTTTGAGAGGGGTGAGGAGGGTGTGCATATAATGAAGGGGGGAATGAGGAGGGGCTGCATATACTGGAAATGGGGGATGAGAGGTGGCTTGTATATAATGGGGGTGAGGGGCGGCTGCATAAATGATGGGGTGAGTATGGGTTGTATATAATGAAGGGGGATGAGGAGGGGGGCTGTGATATAAATGTTGGTGTGGGCAGGGCTGCAATCAATGCATATGGGGGAGAGGACGGGGCTGTATATAATGAACAGGGCGTTGAGAAGGGGTTGCTATAATGAATGGGGAATGCGCGGAGGGGATGCAATAATGAATTGGGGAATGGCGGGAGGGGTTGATATTAATGAATGGGGGGATGAGGAGGGGTTGTATATAATGGAATGGGGGTCGGGTGGATGATAATGAATGGGAGGGATGAGTAGGGGTAATGTATGGGATAGAGGGGATGATAATGATGGGGGGTAAGAGTGGCTGCTCTTAATGGAATGGGGTTAGAGGAGGGGGCTGTATATAATGAAATGGGGGGATGAGGAGGGGCCTAGCATATAATGGAATGGGGTATGGAGAGGGGGTATATAATGAGATGGGGGGACGAGGAGGGGTTGAATATAATGAATGGGGGATGAGGAAGGGCGCATATATAACAATGGCGGGGAGTGAGGGGTGTGAATCAATGATCGAGGAGTGGGGAGGGCGTAATAATGAATGCGGGGATAGGAGGTGCTGCTATTATCAGTATGGTGGGTGGAGGGGGCTGCAAATAAGGAAGGGAGTAGTTGAGGAGGGGGGCTGCATATATGACAGGGGAATGAGGACGGGCAGGTCAGCTCTGCTTGGACCCACCATTCCTCTATACCCGAAGACCCTGGAGAGAGATATAAATGATACTTGAAATTGCCCTCCTTCTTCAACTGATTGGTGGCCTCAGGCGGCCGAATACATTGAAAAAGATGTGGAAGAACAGGAAGCTAAAGTTACTGCTTTAAAATGTTACGGTGGCACTTCACCGAAATCAGTGATTTGGTTGTAGTTTGGGCACTCGGTCTCTAAAAGTTTTCCATCACTGCGCTCTAGGAGATGAAGACGCAGAATGTTTGGCCGCGAGTTACCTTGCAGGGAGGGAACTATGGACTGGGAGGAATGTGGGTGCGCCTGCATCCCGGGATATGGTCGCTGGGGCACCCGTGCTGTGACATGGTCATGACAATGCTAGGTTTCAATTTTCTTCTTTAAATGACATGTGAGCCAGATATTGGACAAAGTGGAAAAGAAGTTTAAAGTAGGGCACGTGGCATCATAAGGGACGGCTCCAATTTTTCAGTAGGCCATTGGGAGACAGACCTCACTGGGCCCCTTTGCAGCAAACTCGAGTACAGGATGTTCTTATATAAAACCTCCATAAATTATATCGCCACCTCATCACCGCCCATTCATTATTACCGCCCTCCTCATACCCCATTTCATTATATGCATCCCCTCCCATCCCCCATTCATTAAATACATCCCCTCTCATCCCCAGTCATTATATGCACCACTCCTGAATTTCCCCATTCATTCTATGCATGGCCCCTCCTCATACCCCATTCATGATTGAGCCCCTCCTCATACCCCATTCATTCTATGCAGGCCCTCCTCACTAACCCAATTCATTATATGCAGCCCCTCCTCATCCCCCATTTATTCATGCGCCCCTCCCTCTCCCCCATTCATTATTTGCAGCCCCGCCACCCACATACTTATATCCGCCCCCCTCATCCCCCATTGATTATATGCATCCCCTTCCTATCCCCCATTCATTATATTTCAACCCCCTCCACATACCAATTCATTATATAAAGCCCTCCTCAAAATAAAAATCGTAGGGATTTGTGGGTCCAGGTAATTGGAAAACTGGAAGAGGGGGCCAAGAAGGTATTATGAGGTTGAAAAGTACCAAGTTCTGCGTAGAGTCGAGAGCGAAAGTAAATGCAGAGGCTAGGGCCCGAAGTACTCGCCAATGAAAGACGGTAGAAGACAGTATGATACGGGATAGTTGAGAGGATAGATGTGGGTGATGGATGTAGCAGGTGGGAGATGCGAATAAGAGCCCTGAGGGGCTAAAGCCGTGCAAGGGGAGGCAGAATGAGAGTAGATATCCTGCTTCACATGGAGGAGAAGTGCGCTGAAAAAAAGAGGTGATTGTGAGGGAGAAAGGGGGGGTATAGATTGATACATCGCCTTATCATAAGGGATACGATAAGGTATGGGAGTAACCGAGCCAGTGCTTGCAAGAGTCAGCATAAGAGTCAGAAGCTTTAAATAAAAGACTAGGTGTAATCCCCCTTCCATTATATGCGCCCCCTCCTCATTCCCCATTCATTTATGCAGCCCCTCCTCATTCCCCATTCATTCTATGCCGCCCTCCCTCAACTCCCCGTTCCTTATTTGCACCCCTCCACACACCATACATTATATACAGCCCCTCCTCATCCCCCATTCATTATATACAGCCACCTCACCCGCATTCATTGTATCAGCTCCCCCCCCCCCCATTGATTATATGCACAAACCAACCAAAAAAAACACAAAAAACAAAAAAGAAAACTAAACAAATAAAAAATAAACGCAACACAAAAAGTCCAGATAAAGAAGGGCAAAAGGAAAAACGAAAGGCTACCCGGATCGTCGGCAAAATAACTGCGTGGGCGGATTGGCGCGAGAGGGTGGAGGGGGAATCCAGCGTAGGCGCTAGGAGCATACTCTCGCGAATCACCGATAGGAGAGGCGAAGCCCCAGTATCGAACACAGGTAACTAGCCCAGATAGGGGAGGAACGGCGAACGGAATTCAAGCGCAAGCGGTGACCAGGAGAACAGTGACCGCATACATTCGCACCACCGCGGGGAAGCCCACGCTGAATCGACGCAGCTAGCAAGAACTTGGAGGCAAGGATGAAGATAATGAGGGGATGGGAAAGGAAACCCCATCAGGAAAAGGAAAACCTAAGCAGACAAGGGTCTGCAAAGGCCCCTCACCCAGTAGTGCGATCCCACCCAAGAACGTCTATCCCCATAGAATGATGTCGCCCACGATGACGCCCCAGAGGTGCGCGGAGCGCCCAGAGCAGAGACCGGCAGTGCGGTCAACTCCTCAGGAACGCCTACAGCACAACCTTCTTCCGACCCTTAAGCCGGCAGACGCGAACTGGCGCATCACGCAGCGCGTAGACATTGCGCGGCGGGGATGCACGATACCTGGGGCAGCCCGAGAGCGAGCAGTGTCAAACTGACCCAGCGGGACGACATACAAGCCAACGAACGCTCAGCAATGACAGGAGTAAAAAGACCTCCAAAGGCGCAGACTCTTGTCTAACGCAGTCTAGTGACTCGACAGTCCCCTTCCCTCCTCCCCCATTCATTGATTCACCCCTCCCAGCCCCCATTCATTATATACCATCCCCTCCTCATACCCCATTTCATTATATCAGGCCCCTCCGCTCCCCCATTCATTATATACAGCCCCCTCCCCTCATCCCCATTCGTTATATGCAGGGCACGCTCAAAAAAGTCAGAACCAAACCACTCGCAAAACAAAACACCTACAAAATAGAGAAAAACATAGAAACCCTGACAACGGGAAATACCCGTGGCAGACCACCCAAATCAACCAAAACAGCCAATTAGGTAGAGCCATAGGAAGAATATACAAAACGGTAAATGCGCACAATACACCAGAGCAGTAGACATCAGGCAAATGGGATAAAACTCCAGCAAGGGAAAGCTGCATAGGGCACCGACTAGTATCGATCCAAGACCACGAGGAGGGACGCCATTAAAAAACCCGACAAGTTCAGACTCGCGGACCCAATCAGTTACGGAACAGACAGAGCACTAAAAGCGGAGACGTGGGGGCGAACTCGAGATACCTGACGTGGGAATGCAACATTCCCTACGCAGTATCAACGGAGGGAGAAGTCAGACAGGGTTCACCACGAAATCTCGGAGACAAAGAGAGGCCCCGCAGGAGGAAAGGCTGGGACTCCACTCCAGCGCCCGTATCGGATTCACACGTCCCGCCGGGACAGACCTGATACTGAGTCGAACAAGCAAACGAGTTAACCTACGCCCGGAAATCAGCTCCATCCAGTTCCTGACACAACAGCGCCACAGAAGAAAATCACCCGCGCGACTCCGCCCTACCCGTTGCTACGAGCGGGAGTCCGAGGGAACAAAACCCGAACAGCGTGGAAGAGGACGGGGCAGCCCAAGCGTACTCCGCCCTGTAGCCCACGTAGTGTGCAAACTGGTCAGAGCGCAATCATTCGAGTAAGGTAACGCGAATCGCACAGCACTGAGATGCGCCGAGCTGACAGCGTCCGGACCGGCTGCCAGAGCGGTAACATGGGCTCCTTTAATGCTTCTCACGAGAAGTAACACCCTTCTTAGTCCTCCTCGGCAGCTCCACTGTGTAGCGGGCAGATGGGTTAACATTTTCCAACGGCTATACGGACGCTAAATTTCTACCAAGAACCGAACACGAGCCTAGCGCTCGGGCAGACGGAGAGGAAACCGTCCCAGTAAAGGAAGCATTTTCAGCCGCTCCCAATACCGACTAACGCCAACATAAAACGACAGGCACGCTAGCGGAAACCTATCCCCCGTCAAGGCTCAGGGGGCGCTCTCTAAACGTCCTGACAATAGTAACAATAGTGACGGTGGTCCCAGTGAAACCGTGCAACGAACCATCACATCACCAAAACCAGTAAAATGAGGCACAAGGAACGGCAAATACTGAACCACCACGCTGGACGGCCCGACCCCAGCCAGAAAGCCAAGACGAAATTGACCCCTGGTCGATAACCCCTTCCCATCCCCATTCATTATTGCAGCCACTCCTTCCCCCCATTCATTATAATACTAACCCTCTCATCCCCCATTCAGTATTTCACACAACTCCGCATTCCCCATTCATTATATGCATCCCCCCTCATTCCCCATATCAGTATATGTCAACCCCTTCTACCCCCTTTCATTATATCCGCCCTCACCTCCTCCCCCATTCATTATCTGCAGTCCCCTCCACACACCTACTTATATCAGCCCCTCCTCATCCCCGCATTCATTATATACACCCATCTCCCCTCATTCATTATATGCAGCCCCCCATCCCCCATTATATACAGCCCCTTCGTCATCCCCCATTCAGTATCTGCGCCCCTCCTCATTCCCCATTCATTATATGCAACCCCTCCTCAACCCACGTTCAGTATATACAAAAAAAAAATAAAAACAAACAACAGGAATATAAAAAAAAAAAAAAAGTGGAATCTAAACAAGATCGTAAAGGGTCGTGGAGGAAGAATGGCGAAGGGTACATGGGGGACCGCCCGGGGAAAACACGGCTGTCCCGCGTCCTCACTCCCCGTTCATTATATGCAGGCCCGCTCCGCCCCCATTCATTTATGCGCCCCTCCACACACCATACATTATATACAGCCCCTCCTCATCCCCCATTCAGTATATACAACCCATACTCCCCTCATTCATTATATGCAGCCCCCTCATTCCCCCATATATAATACATACAGCCCCTCTCATCCCCCATTCAGTATATGCAGCCGCTCCTTATTCCCCCCATTCATTAATACAAAGCTCCTCCTCACCCCCCCATTCATTATATACCCCCTCCTCCTCCCCCATTCAGTGTATATAGCCCCTCCTTACCCCCATTCATTAATATGCAGCCCCCACCTGCATCCCCCATTCATTATATACAGCCCCGCCTTATCCCGCATTCATTATATCCCCCCACCTCTTCCACCATCAATATATACAGCCCCCTCTTGCCCCCATCATTTCTATGCCGCCGTCGCGCGGTGCCACTGGTTCCGTGCAGCCTCCACAAAGACCGCCACGCCCCTCGCAACTAACGTACGATAAGACTAGGGATGGGAGACGAACTGAAATCTATGGATTGTGCTTCGGTATAAATGTTGAGACGGTGGGTGAATAACAGTGCGGTGGATTAGATGCGCTTTTAGTGGGAATTAGGATTAAATAGATAAGGAAGCTTAAGTGTGCAGGCAGCTAGAAAGGGCCTGATCCCCCATCATTATATGCGCCCCTCGCACACCTCATGTCATTCTATGCAGCCCTCCTCATTCCCCTTTTCATTGATACAGCCCTCCTTGTCCCCCCATGTCGATTGTATACCAGTCCTGCTCACTGCCCTCCCCAAGTTATTAAATACAGCCCTCTACTCACCCCCCTGGACTAAATGTTGACCATTTAAAATAAAGAATAGTACTGCACCTCAGTTTTCTGCTCAGGTCCAGAGCTTCCCTTCCTCCATCTTCCTCCTCCTTCTTCAGCCGCACCAGCAGTTACAGCACGCGAGCACCGCTCTACGCGCGGCAGCTTGTGTTGGCCCTGCCACTTGCCCGGGCTTGGCAGGATACTGGCACCACCACCTGTCTACGAATTACATGGATGGACTGGCTTGTCAAGCAAGAACCTTCCAGAACCACCTCTTGCATCGCAGCTTTCTAAGCCTATGACGTCACGTGGAGTCATGTAAGCGGCATCTACCACAATCTCTTCACATACGCAATATCATTATAGCATCATCCGTTTCTCGTTACTTTGGACCTCCATGTAGTTGTAGGCTCTCCTCAATGAATTTAACAACTCAAACAAATCTCTCTTTATTAACGTTCACCTTGAGATGGTCAATGTGGGAACAATTGTTTCCGTCTTTCCAAATTTAATGGATTCAAAAATTCCAGACATTCTGTCTTTAGAATTCAAAACATATCTTCTCTGTAACATTGTTAAAGCCCGGGGGAGATGATGGACAAGGCCGTATCTACAAGAGGTTGGTTTAACGTCAAGGCTCATGTGGAAAACAAAATAACTGAAATACCTTTCTATTATAGGAATATTGGAGGATCGGAAAGATCTTTACTAGAATTTTAGACCCAATTCGAGTTGTGTGATGGGTAGTGCCAGCAAGTAAGTTGGATACCATAGACCCAGTGGCCTCTTTAATGCCCTCAAAGTCTATACACATCTTAAGCTTCATTGATCTCTATAGTTTTTCATTGGCGGACTAAAACAATACCTTGCACCATAAATGACACCTTCGAATTTGGAATAAACCCATTTATGGTGTACCAATAACGCCCCAAGGTTAAAAAGCAACAAGTATCAGCAGATACACTTCAAAGATCAATCCATCTGACCTAATAGCGTAGTCCATCTTTACTCAAAGATCACCCATCCAAACCAATGATCAATCCCCCAACCAACCACAAAGATCAGTCCACCCATCTCACGATTATCCATCCAACTTCAAAGATGGGTCCTTCCGACCCAAAGCTTATCCATCCAAACCAAAGATTTGCTCCTCCAACTCCAAGACACCTCAAACCAACGCATCAAGGAGCAATTCATCCTCAAAGATTAGTCCATCAACTTCAAAGATCAGTTCATCTAAAGTCAAAGATAATCCAACCAACCACAAAGATAAGTCCATCCAACCTAAAAGATTAGTCCCATCCAACTTCAAAGATCAGTCCTCTGACCCGATAGCGTAGTCCATCTTTCCCTCAAGATCAGCCCCTCCACTTAATAATCAGTTTAAACAACCCAAATCAATTCATCAATTTCACAGATTAGTTTCATCACTACAAAGATCAGTTCATCCAAAATGATAAATCAGTCCTCTCACCGAATATTAGTTCCCATCCAACTGCAAAAAATCAGTCCATCCATCCTAAAAGATCAGTCCCCAAATCTCAAAGATCAATTCCAAACCCAAAATGGGCCTATTGACTTCAAGATCAGACCATCAAACATCAGCCCATCCAAACTCCATATCCATAGTATCATAGTTTATACAGTTAAAAAATGACACATGTCTACAAGTTCAACAAAATATCAATCACCCAGATTTAGCCCATGCAATCTCAAAAAAATAATCTTTCGTGACCGCTCAGCTCAGCTCACCTCAGCGCATACACTTGCAAACATCAGGCCCTATCATTTTGACATGTGCAAATCCAACATCATGTTCACTCCACACCAGGGTTGACTGCGTACCAGGAGCCTTTAGCATAATCCTTTCCGATCACCAAGATAAGAAGTCCATCCCTGGCCGCAAGATCAGTGGGTGGTCATTTACAAGGGCCCTTCGCGTTTTCCTGACTGGTTACCTGAATATTTCCGATTTGCGCCGGTTTTTCCCTGTACTGCCCCGGATGTTTTTGGGCACACGCGATGCGGATTGTGGCACATGCAGCGCCGCGCATGCTCGCAACGGAAATCGGGGCGTTGGCCTACAATACCTGATGGACCGGAAAAACCGCCGCATTTTTTTAAAAAATTTTTTCGCGGCTCGCGCTACCTCACCGAGTCATGGCTTGTGCATTCCGCGTCCTCGGCGGACTTTCAGCGCAGCAGCGACACTCTGCTTCTTTAAAATCCCAAAAATTTCCCCCCTTTTTTCATTCGCGTACAAGGCTTTTATAAGGGCTTATTTTTTGCCTACTATCGTACTTCCTTGTGTGCGGCATGTTTCTCCATGCCATGTCCATGGAAAGCGAGAAAAAATACAATTGAAGCTAACCTGAAGAAAAAGTGATGGGCGCCATTTTCTTTGGACTCTGTTTTACTGGCTTCATTCACCGTGCGCTCCAAATGAACACCTCCCGTCAGTCTTTGGGTAAGATGCGATTAACGGATACAAATTTAATAAGTTTTACATAAAACAATATAAACCTTTTTGTACAAAAAAAAAACCCTTCAATTTGGCAATCTTCTGATGCTGATAACTTTTTCATACTTTGGCATATGGAGACTGTTCTAGGGTGTCCTCAATGACATTTACATTTATCCCATTTGTGGGACTGTACAACCTTTTGACGCACGACTTTTATCTTCAATTTGTTTGCAAAAATTAAAAAAAAAGTGGTGCATTTTGGGACGCAGCAATATCTAACATATGATTTTTACTGCTGATTTACCATATTTTTATATCAGTTCTTGGAAAATTGTGTGGTTTGAAATTTTAGTTTTTTTATTCATTTTTTTAAACTATTTTTCAGACCCCCCTGGGGCACTTTAACCTTTGGTTCTCTGATTGAACCTAACTAGCTCACCGGCCCTTTATTAGTTACACCTGTCCACTGCCCTTTCATTAACACTTATTTCTAATCAGCCCATCACATGGTTTCCAACTCAGGGCATTTAGGCCTTTAGACATGGTCCAGATCAATCTCCTGCATTCAAACGACCATCAGTATGGGGAAGAAAGGGGATTTTAGGCCTTTGAACGGGCATGGTTGTTGGTGCCAGAAGCTGGTCTGAGTATTTAGAAGAGCATCTCTGAATGCACCGTACGGTCAACTTTGAGGCAGATGGCTACAGCATCAGCAGACCACACCGGTCCACTCCGTTCAGCGAAGAACAGGAAAGTGAGGCTCATTTGCCACAAGCCATCGAAAATTGGACAGTAAAGATTGGAACCGTTGCCTGTCTTATGAGTCCTCGATTCCTGCTGTGACATTCGATGGTAGGGTCAGAATTGGCATCAACACCATGCAAGCATGGTCCACCTGCCTTGTATCACCGGTTTCAGGCTGGTGTGGTGGTGTCATGGTGTGGGGAATTTTTCTTGCACTCTTTGGGCCTCCTTGGTACCAATTGAGCAGCGTTGCAAACGCCACAGCCATACCTGCGTATTGGTTTGCTGACCATGTCCCTCCCTTTATGAGCCAAATGTATCCCTGTAACTCTGATGGATACTTTCAGCAGGATAATGCGCCATGTCATAAGCTGGAATCTCTCAACTTGGTTTCGTGAACTGACAATGAGTCACTGGACTCAAGCTCCACAGTCACCAGATCTCACTCCAATAGAGCATCTTTGGGATGTGGTGGAAAGGAGATGCGGCATCATGATGTGCAGCGACAAATCTGGCGCCACTGTGTGTGCATCGTGTCACTATGTGACCAAATCTCTGAGGACTTCCAGCACCTTGTGAATCTATGCCATTAAGAATTGAGGCGTTCTGAGTCAAAAGGGGGCCAACCAGTTAATAGCATGGTGTACCTCAAAAAGTGTCCCGGCTGAGTGTATCTGGCCATAAATAACAGTTATTAGAAATGACAAGTCTTATAACAAGGATATAGAATAACGTCATAGGGAACACTAATGCTGGTGACATGTAAAGGGTTAACACCCTCGATTGGTGCCAGCATGTAAACTTAAAGTGGGCTGCCATGTGCTGAGGAGAGGCAGGATGAAGCTGTGGCATGCTCTGCAGGAGTGTAATCCTTGTTGGCGTGCGTACACTATGGTCAATCCTTAGAGCCTGTGGTCCAACTCATCTCAGATCATTGACCATGTCCTCCTGTTTTGGGCGATTGAGTCTCTAAATGTCCTGAAACCACAGATTGAGATCAGCAGAAGCGACACGTCCTCCTTCCCCAAGAAGCGGCTTCTAGTAGCCTATGTAGCCAGTGATGCCAGACTTGTAGGGCCATAATATCATACAGCCCAGGGCCCATGGTGGTCTTATCCACCCCTAGCTACACCTTTAGAGGTCCATGAGGATCTCTTTCAAATATGATGAACAGCACATAAAAAATCATTATAATCATGGTTGGTCGCATTTGTCGTTTCTGGCTATGCCCTTGTTTTATTAAATTTATCCCATCCCTATATGGAAATGCAAATTGACTTAAACCACTGCATGGAATATAAGAAAAACTCTTTCCTTATATTCGATCATCGGTCCGGCAGTCTAATCATCTGGAAAATGTGTGATAAATGTGATGGAAATGTGCTCCAGGAGACCCGGTGAACTTGCTACACATGACCAATGGAGCTGAATTCAATGTCTTCCGTTTTAATATAAGCGATGAATATCTGAGCAATCAAGGACAGTGGAATAGACATATTTAATATCATCTTCATTGTCATTGTCCATGGCGGAGCGGGGAGTGCGGTGGACTAACTTTTGCTAAAGCAACCAATATATAATAAATGGAGCGTGAACTTCCTGTTCTGACTATTACTGTCCACTGCAATTGTGATAAAATATAAAAATATAGAAAAAGTGGAGAAACTTTAATGATGGATATGGGTAAATCACCTTATACTCTGCCCCCACACTTGACACACATTACAAAACTTGAGGTACAGTGGCCAACCTTACTCACCGTACCATCTCCCCGATGTGGGAGATGCGGGGAGACACATTTACAACAGCCCCCGATTTGTGTGAGAGGCAGGGACTCACATACACCAGCCCCGATGTGTAGAGAAGGGGACACACATTACACCAGACCCCGATGTGGATAGGCAGACTCATATTACACTAGTCCCCCGATGGTGAGAGGTGGGACTCACATTACACCAGCCCCCGATGTGTGAAGGCGGGACCATATTACACTAAGTCCCCTATGTGTGAGAGGCGGATCTCACATTACTTCAGCCCCGATGTGTGAGAGGCCGGGTACCACATTACACCAGCCCCCGATTTGTGAGAGTGGGACTCACATTACACCAGACCCTATGGTGAGAGTCGGGGACTCACCTTAGCCAACCCAGTTTCCCTAATGTGTGGAAAGTGGGGACTCACATTATACAGCCCCTGATGTGTGAGAAGGTGGGGACTCACATTACACCGCCCGCTGATGTTGAAGATGCGGGGACTCACTTTTCAGCCCCGAATAGTGGTGAGAGGTGGGACTCACTTACACCACCCCCGATGTGTGAGCGTTGGGGACTCACATTATCCAGCCCCTCTGATGTGTGAGGAGTGGGGACTCACTTAAACCCAGCCCCTGATGTGTGAGAGGCGGGGAATCACTAATTCCCGCCCCTAATGTGTGAGATGGGTGGGGACTCCATGTACAACCAGCCCCCGATGTGTGAGATTTGGGACTCACATTATTCCCAGCCCCTATGTGGAGAGTTGGGACTCACATTACACCAGCCACTTATTGTTTGATAGGTGGGGACCACATTATTCCAGCCCCTAATGTTGATGTGGGGAACTCACATTCACCATTCCCCTATGTTGAGAGGTGGTGACCACCTTACACAGACCCCGATGTGTGAACAGTGGGGACTCACATTATACCAGCCCCTGATGTGTGAGAGGTGGGGACGCACATTCCACCAGCCCCTGTTTGTGAAAGGCGGGGATCACAATATTCCAGCCCCTAATGTGCGAGAGTGGGACTCACCTTACAACCATCCCCTGATGTGTGAGAGCGGGGACCCCATTATTCCAGCCCCTGATTGTGAAGTGGGGAATCACATTCTTCCAGCCCCTAATGTGTGAGAGTGGGGATCCATTACCAGCCACTGATGTTGAGAGGTGGGGACCTCACATTATTCCATCCCCTAATGTGTGGAGGTGGTGACTCACATTCCACCAGCCCCTGATGGTGTTGAGAGGCGGGGACGTCACATTTCTCCCCTAATGTGTGAAGTGGGACTCACTTACCCAGCCCTGATGTGAGAGCGGGGACTCACATTATTCCAGTCCCCTGATTGTGTAGAGGGGGGACTCACACAAAAAAAAAACACCAACACACCACAACACCAATTCTTCCGCCCCGAATGTGTGAGAGGTGGGACTGCACATTACACCAGCCACTGATGTTTGCGAGGTGGGGACTCACTTATTCCATCCCCTAATGTGTGAGAGGTGGGGACTCCCACATTACAAAAACCAGCCCCTGATGTTTAGAGGCGGGGACTCACTTTATTCGCAGCCCCGTTTTTTAGGGGTGGGGACTCACCTTTTTCGCCCCTAATGTGTGAGAGGTGGGGACTCCCATACACCACCACTGATGTTTGAGAGGTGGGGACTCACATTATTCCAGCCCTAATGTGTGAGAGGTGGGGACTCACCATTACACAGCCCCGATTTGAGAGTGGGACTCACATTACACAAGACCCCGATTTTGTGAAAGGTGGGGACTCACATTATACCATCCCCTGATGTGTGAGAGGTGTGACTTCACATTCACCATCCCCCTGATGTTTATATGCGGGGACATCACATTATTCCAGCCCCAATGTGTTAGGGTGGGACTCACATTACACCAGCCCCTGATGTGTGAGAGGCGGGACTCCCATTATTCCAGCCCCTGATTGTGAGAGGTGGGCTCACATTTCTCCTCCCCGATGTTGAGAGGTGGGCGCACATTACACCAGCCACTGTGTTTGAGAGGTGGGGAACTCACATTATACATCCCCTAATGTGTGAGAGGTGGGGACCTCCATTCCGCCTTATGTTTGAGAGCGGGGAACTCACATTATTCCAGCCCCTAATGTGTGTAGAGGTGGGACTCACATTACCCAGCCCCTGATTTGTGAGAGGCGGGGGACCACATTATTCCAGCCCCTTGATGTTGTGAGAGGTGGGGACTCACATTTCCAGCCCTAATGTGTTAAGAGTGGGGACTCACATTACACACAAGCCACGATTTTTGTAGGTGGGACTCACATTATTCCAGCCCCTAATGTGTGAGAGGGGGGACTCCATTACACCATCCCCCGTGTGTGAAGCTGGGACTCACATTATTCCAGCCCTAATGTGTGAGATGTGGGACTCACATTACACCGAACCACTGATGTTTGAAGGTGGGGACTCACATTATTCCAGCCCTATGGATGTGGATAGGTATGGACTCACATTACCAACCTTCCCCATATTGAGAGGTGGGGACTCACATTACACCAGACCCCCATATGTGAAGATCGGGGGACTCACTTATCCCAGTCCCAATGTGTAAGGTGGGAACTCACATTATACCAGCCCCTTGATGTGTAGAGGTGGGACTCACATATTCCAGCCCCTAATGTGTGAGTGGGGACTCACATTACACCATCCCCCGATGTGTGAGAGTTGGGACTCGAATTATTCCAGCCCTACTGGTTAAGGTGGGACTCACATTCTTCCAGCCTGATTGTTTGAGCGGGGGGACTCACATTATTCCAGCCCCATAATTGTGAGAGGTGGGACTCACATTACACCAGCCCCGTGTGTGAGAGTTGGGGACTCACATTACACCAGTCCCCATAGTGGAGAGGTGGGGACTCACATTTACACCAGACCCCATATGTGAGAGGTGCGGACTCACATTACCAGTCCTGATGTATGAGAAGTGGTGACTTTACATTACCCCAGACCCCCATATGTGAGGTGGGGACTCACATTTACCAGTCCCAGATGTGTAGAGGTGGGACTTACATTACCCCCCAGCCTCCCGATGGTTAGAGGTGAGGACCTCACAATTACACCAGCCCCCGATTGTGAGAGTCGGGGAACTCACTTATACCGTCCCCCGATGATGTGAAAGGTGGAGGACTACATTATACCACCCCTGATGTGTGAGAGGTGTTGACGCACATTACACCAGCCCCTGATTGTGAGAGGGGGGACTCACATTACTCCAGCCCCTAATCTGTGAGAGTGTGACTCCATACACCAGCCCCCGATGTGTGAGAGTTGGGGACGTCACATTACACCATTCCCGCATATGTGAGAGGTGGGGACTCACATCCCCAGCCCCCATATGTGAGAGGTGTGGACTCCATTATCACAGTCCCTGAGTATGAGAATTGGGACTTACATTACACCATACCCCCATATGTGAAGTGTGGGACTCCGTATACCATTCCCAATGTTTGAGAGGTGGGGACTTACATTCACCAGCTCCCAATGTGTTAGAGGTGAGGACTCACATTACACCAGCCCGTATGTGTGAGAGGCAGGGACTCACATTTACACCGCCGGATGTGTGAGAGGCATGACTCACATTACACCCCCCTGGATGGTGAAAGCGGACTCAATTCACAGTCCCCAATGTGTGAGAGGAAAGGACTCACATTATAAATCCCCTGATGTGTGAGAGACGGTGACTCAAATTACATTACAGCCACCCCGATGTGTGAGAGGCCGATACTCATCATTGCACAGCCCCCGATGGGTGAGAGGCAGTGGACTCACATTACACCAGCCCCCAGTGTGTGGAGAGGCAGAGGCTCACATTCCACCAGTCCCCATGTGTGAAGGAGGGGACCACATTACACCAGCCCCGATTTGTGAGAGGTGGGGACTCACATTACATCAGCCCCAATGTGTGAGAGTGGGGAATCACCTTACCCACGCCCCCCAAACGCCCTCCCCCGATGTGTGGAGAGCAGGGAGACACATTACACCACCCTCAGTTTGAGAGTGGGGACTCACATTATACACCAGTCCTGATGTGGGAGAGTGGGGACTCACATTACACCAGCCCCCATGTGTGATAGTGAGGACTCACATAAACAGCCCCCAATGGAAGAGGCAGGAGACACATTACACCAGCCCCTGGTGTTTGAGAGGCGGGGACTCCAACACAGCCCCCAATGTGTGAGAGGTTTGGACTCACTTACCCCATCCCCGATTTTTGAGAGGTGGGACTCACATTACACCACCCCGAATTGTGAGAGGCAGGGACTCACATTCACACCATCCTCGATTTGTAGAGGTGGGGACTCACTTTACACCAGTCCCCGAGGTGTGCGAGATAGAGACTCACATTACTCAGCCTCCATGTGTGGGAGGCAGTGCTCACATTACACAGCCCAATAGTGTGAGAGGGGGGGACTCACATTACACCACCCCCGATTGTGTGCAGAGGCATGGACTCACATTACACCAGCCCCCGAGGTGTGATAGTGGGGATTCCATTAACCAGCCCCTGTCTGTGTGAGGTGGGGACTCACATTACAACCAGCCCCTGATGTGTGAGAGGTATGGGCTCACATTACACCAGCCCCGTTGTAGTGAGAGCGGACTCCATTACACCAGCCCCCGATGTGTAGAGCGGGGAACTCACATTACCCAACTCCCCCGATGTGTAGAGGTGGGGATTCACATACAACCATCCCCCGTTATGATAGGCGGGACTCACATATACCATCCACGATGTGGTTTAGATGCAGGGAACTCACAGTTACGCCAGCCCCCATCTGTGAGAGTTGGGGACTATTTTACACCAGCCCTGATATGTGAGAGCAGGGGTCTCACTTACACCATCCCCCGAGTAGGCGGCGGGGACTCACATTACACCATCCCCCGCATGTGTGAGAGGGTGTACTCCATTACAACAGCCCCCGATGTTTGAGAGGCAGGAGACTCACATTACACCACCCCCGAGGGGTGACAGGGGGACTCACATTAAACGCCTCTGATATGTGTGAGGTGGGGACTCCATTACACCAGCCCCTGATGTTTGCAGGTGGGGACTCACATTACACCACCGCCGCTGTGTAGGGCGGACTCCATTACACCTCCCCCGATTGTCAAGCTGGGATTCACATTACACCAGGCCCAGATGTGTGAGATCGGGAGACGCATTACACCACGCCCCCAATGTGTGAGATGTGGGACTCACATTACACCAGCCCCCGAAGTATGAGAGGCGGGGACTCACATTACACCATCCCCCTATTTTGATAGGCAGGGACTCACGTTACGCCAGCCCCCAGTCGTTGTAGGTGGGGACTTTTTTACAGACAGCCCCCTGAATGTGAAGGCGGGGCTCACATTACACCAGCCCCCGATTATGAGATGCGGGGACTCACATTACACCAGCCCCCGATGGTGAGAGGCGGGTACTCGCATACAACCAGCCCCCCGATTGTGAGAGGCGGGGACTCGCATTACACCAGCCCCCGATGTGTGAGAAGCGGGGACTCGCATTACACCAGCCCTCGAAGAGAACAGAAAACTACTATCCATGTTGTTGATCCTAGGTTATGCTACTTGTAGTTTCTACATAAAAAAATTTTCCCCCCCCCCCCCCATCTTACCGCAAGTACAAATACAGAGTCAACTTAATCATTAGAATTTAAGAATATTTTCTCCTATTTGTTTTTTTTTTCGATCGATTGCATTTTTTGAGATATACTCCATTTAATGGAAAATTTTGTTACCCTTCTTGTTTATAATTCGCTTTATTTTAAGCGCACACAGATTCCGCAGTGCTGCACAGAACTTGCCAGATCAGTCCCTGATCCAGTGGGGCTCACAATCTATTGATTTTCAGCCTTACAGCCGATCTGTCAATGAAACTACTTAAACATAAATTGAATCAATGTCATTCTTCTTCCATAGATTTTCTTAAATAGCTGACTGTAAATAGTATTTTTTAGTTTTTTCAATCGATTGCTCTTTCTGCAAGATATTCCACTGTCCCACCCTTTGTTGCACTACCTGTAAATATATCGTTGGTTGGGCCCCAATGTACATTCGTTTGGAAAGGAGAGATAATTTGCACTGTTACTGATCACTGAAGAGCCCCTCATACATTGAGTGGTCTAGGCCCATCCAATCTTGGGTCTGGTGTCCTAAAGACCTAAGACATGCGGTACATTTACTTTTACCCGATCCAGTCGCGACCAGCGCGCGTTCTCCACATGGATTTGGTCTGGTGCCTGGATTTCACTAAGGAGTGCGCTCCGATGTCCACCAGGTGTCGCTGCTGTGCCAAGGTCCTCCGAGTTCACCTTCTTCTTTCCCGTTGGCATTGAGTGCATGCTTGCCACACAAATTATTTTTAAAAAATTTAAATACGCAGTTTTTCCCGAATCCTCGGGTTGTCTTACGGACCACCGCCCCCCCCATTTCTTTCGGTGAAGCCGGCGCCGATGCGCCCAATCCGAACAGCGTGTGCCAAAATCCCGGGGCAATTCAGGCAAATCGGAAATCGTCAGAAACCCGAGGAAGTGCGCAGTTTCGACCCTTGGTAAACGACCCCCATTGTGCCCCTCATGATTTACTATGGCCCATGCTGTAATTAGATAGCATTCTCTCGTGGGCATTAGAAAAAAAATTGAGCTAAAATTATGGCTGGTCATCGTGATATAGACAACATTACTTTCGGACTATAGGCGCACCGGATTATAAGGTGCACCATCAATAAATGCCTGCTAAAACGTCTAGTTAATATATAGGGCGCACCTGATGTAAGGATGAATGACCAGCAGTGCGACCCTGTGTAGTGTCCAGGCACTGTTGTCTTAAGTACGGTTCATATATAAGCGCACTGGCATAAGGCGCCCTTTGATTTCTGAGAAAATCAAAGGATTTTTTTGGCGCCTTATACCGACAAATATGGTAACAATAGGTACTATTGGGCATTTATAGTTGCCTTTCGTTATACCAATTTAAGGTTCAAACATGCTACTTACCCGGTCCAGTCGTGAGCCCGCGGCGCGCTGTCCGATGCTGATTTGGGTCTGCCGTGATTCCTAAGTCCGGCCTCCTGATATCCTGCCATGTGTCGCTTCCCCGGCTGAGGTCCCCGGAGTTCACCTTCTTCGTCCCGTGCTTGTAAGTGCGATCTTTGCGCCACAAATTATTTTTAAATTCGCGCGTGTTCTCCGAATCTGTCGGGTATCCGACGGCACGCCCCGATTCTGTCGCATGCAAGCGGATGCAACACAATCCGATCACGTCCGCCAAATCCCGGGGCAATTCGGCGGCAATCGGAAATCGCCGGGAACCCGACGAAAGTGCAAGTTCGGACCTTTAGTAAATGAGCCTCATAGAATCCAAAATGACCTGTCAATTATACAAACCCTCCATACCTGCATTTTTTGGTCACATATTATCTAAAGACCATGTATTGTCGAATCGACAACAAATCATTAGCGCGTAAAGAATGTAAAAAATCCCTGTGGCAGATGGCCTACATAGTCCGACACCATAGTATGACCTCAATATACTACATTTTACTTATGACTTACAAAACCACGTTTCCACTCTCTGCCCTCACCTATGGTGCAATAGGTTAATGGTCAATTGCTTCTTTTCGTACCTTTCTATATAATGGTGAGATTAGGCCTACACATGGACTCTTCAGGATTTTCCAAAGGGCTTCAGTTCCTTGCTAAGATAAGGCACCTATGGGTATTTTTCAAAGTGGTTTGGAAGAGCTTATCTCAACTATTTAGTTTCTATTAGGAAAGACCAATTGCATCGTAGATCCCGAAGAGGCCATTATCGAGCATTGATATAACAGGTAATAAGACCTCACCAGATGTCCGTCTCGTCGATGTACCATCATTACTTGTGTAAACCTCATAATATGACCACCGCACTGAACAAATTTGGTTACAGCAAGACCTACATAACCGGAGAACATATGTAAGGGGCCATGGAATGCTGGAACATAGGAATCCAAGGAGGGAGGTAAGTGGGTATTTTTTCTTTAGTAAATGAGTGTGAGGGTTCAATTAATTATCTTATTGCCATCAGTTTCGTAATTTAGAAATCATCAAAAGTTCGGACCTCCAAAGATAATGCACTTCTTTCAACACCTTCTCACTTTTCAAGCAGTTCCAAACAGCCAATAAAGTGTCGCTGTAAAATACCGCTGACAGCAGCATCTCTTAAGTTGCCTGGGACTGCAGGAAGATTTGATGGATTTGATCCTGTTTGGTGAACTCTGTTCTGGGGCGATGGCCTGAGTGCCCACAGAAAGGGCTCTGAGTGCCAACTCTGGCACCCGTGCCATAGGTTCGCCACCACTGTCCTAGGGTGATTGCGCAATGTCTCGCTAGGATATAAAGGACCAGGCACACCGATAATTGGCGCTGGCCTGCCGCCTTCCCTGGTAAATTCCCAGCCCCTTCCTGTGTCCCCTGCCGGATCTTTTTGTCTTCTATGTCTGAGAGAAAGTTTTGTTCCGTGCCCTTTGCAATAATCCTGATTTCCTGTTGTGACCTCCGTTCCCAACTTCACTCCTCCGCTGCCCGCCTTGACCTTTTGCTACGTGCCCGACTCTGATCCCGTGCTGGCCGTCTTGATCTCCTGCCTACGATTCTGCCTGACGTCCTTGTACCTCGCCTCGGCTTCCACCGCGGACAAAGTCGCGCCTGTGGAACGACCTGGAGGTACCAACCCGCTTTGCAGCGAGCTCTGGTGAAGACTAGGTGTCACTTAGATTCCGGTCCCAGGTGTTGGCTCCCAAGGGTCTATTGTCCGCGGTGGTCCAGTAGGTCCACTACCCCTTGAGCCTGACAGAGCCAGTGACCTGGTGGCAGAGGGAGGTGTCCGACCCCTAAGTGGTCACTTATTGGTGCTTCCTTACCCTGTGATAAGGTGTTTCTATAATCATCCATTCTCATTATTTTATTGGAGATAAGTAAGGTTTATATATTAAAGGAAGGGAGATGTGCACTATGTCTACTACCCGACTATATTTCCATTATTGTAGTACAATGATGGATGTGGATGGATGGAGAGATCAGGAGCAGCACAATGTAATCATACAGGATTGACAAAGGCTTCATGTAGAAGCTGGAATGATACAATGGGGGTCATTCCGTTGGTGTTTTTGCCCCTTTTTGTGTAATGTCTATTTTGCGCCTATTTTATGCTTTTTTGTAATGTTACACATCAATTCGCTGTGTGTTGTTGCGCCCTATTTGTCATTTTATTGCGCTTCTTTACAGATGTTTACGCCCTAATATACTATTGCACCTATATAGGCGCAAACAATTGCGCCAGTCCTGACCGTGCTAAGGAAAGGCAATGGTGTGATTTGGGCGACAAATTGCGCCTTTTATTAAAATTTGCGCCTAATAAGGTGCAAAAAAAACCTGCATTGGACAAAGAGCTAAAACCACAAAGACAAATGAGGTGCAAAAAATAGACTCACAACAGGCGCAAAAAGATCTCAGAGAAGGGGGAGATAAGATAAATGAGCCCCAATGTGTTTTGAATCAATTAACTTATTTTCACTAAGGTAGTTCCTCCGACGTTGCGCTGAAGTCCGCCGGGGCCCGCCGGAATTCCCTGAAGTTCAGCGGCCTATTCCTGGTGCAGGTAAGCGCGAGTCCCGCGACACTTTTTTTTTTTTAAATGCGGCGGTTTTTCCGAATCCGTCGGGTTTTCGTTCGGCCACGCCCCCCGATTTCCGTCGCGTGCATGCCAGCGCCGATGCGCCACAATCCGATCGCGTGCGCCAAAATCCCGGGGTAATTCAGGGGAAATCGGTGCAAATCGGAAATATTCGGGTAACACGTCGGGAAAACGCGAATCGGGCCCTTAGTAAATGACCCCCACTGAGTGGAAAAAAAGTTAGAAAACCTCTGGTGTGTTGTGTCTGCCATCTAGTGGTAGAATCTGATATTGCCTCTGGTGTGAATGATGTCTGTGCTGAGTCTAAATGGATTTTCTCCACCAACCACATCTCAGAAGATGAAGGCCCCGGGCTCGTGTCTTACCTCAGTTACAGAGGGCAAGTTTCTCAGCAGCAGCAGTAGGGACTGGGGATCTTGTCAGAGTCATAGGAGAGATGGATAGAGGTAGACACAAGGATGTTCTAGAGAGCAAAACTTGTCTTGGTCCTTTAGTAATAGGAGACTAAGGCAGAGATTTACCATCCAACAGGACCATGACCCAGAGCTCCTGCGAGAGCAACACCGGAGCGGGAGGAAGAAGCGAGTAACTGTATAGGAACGGCCGGGTCACAGCCCAAACCTCTCTCCAGAATCTTGAAGATTCATTGTTCTCCAGTAGAAACCATCAGTCATGAAGGAGCTGGAGCAGAAACCTCCATCCGTACTGGATGCAGAAGCTTCCTGGTATTCTGTCCAATTTTTCATTTGTTTCACAATTTAAAAAAAACAAAAAAACTCAATGTTCAAGTTGCAGGAATGTTCTTTACATGAAATGTTGCAAAGCCTCAAAGATGCCAAAGGGGCGAATAGTTCCTCAAGTCTCTATAGTTAGAAATGTAGGGCGGCACGGTGGCTCAGTGGTTAGCATTACAGCCTTGCAGCGCTGGGGACCAGGGTTCAAGTTCCAGGGTCAACTTCTGCAAAGAGTTTGTATGTTCTCTCCGTGTTTGTGTGGGCTTCCTCCGGGTCTTCCTGTTTCCTCCCACACTCCAAAACATACTGGTAGGTTGATTAGATTGTGAGCCCCATTGGGGACAGGGACTGATGTGAAAAGCTCTGTGCAGCGCTGCGTAATCTGTGTGCGCTATATAAATAAAGGATTATTATTATTAAGATCCAGTTTCTGCTTATGTCATGTGATCTGAAATATAAGATTCTTATCTTTAGAGGAAATCTACCATCAGAATCCATCATGATAAACCAGGGACACTTACTCATAGATCCAGGCAGCGTAACACTGGTAATCTTCTTATATTTGTTGTCCTTCCTTCTAAAATCAACTTTTAAAATTATGCTATTGAGCCTAAAGTTCTCTCGGGAGTGTTCCCAGAACCCCTCTGTGTTGCAACTTCAAAGACTGTTACACTGTTTCCCTGTCCCTTCTGTAATCTTGTAGGGTGTGCTCCTGCACAGTGCAACAGTTTGTGAAGCTACAGCATAGATAGGCTCTGGTAAATCCCCTTAGAGCCCTTCTGATTCTTTAGCATAATTATAAAAGTTGATTTTTAGAAAAAAGGAGGCCATGGCTAACAAATATAAGAATATTACCACAGTCACAGTACCTGGATCTATTTCCTTTAATATGACACCAGCAGTATGTTTCTAGGTGCTATAGAACTAAAGATAGGGGCCTCTGAAGTGAGTCTCTCTCAACCTCTCTCTATCAGTCCTGCTGTACACAATTTCAGTTGGACCTGACCCTGGACCTTCTGAGTTTAGGATCAGGAGGACATATTACTAAGGGCCCGAATCGCGTTTTTCCGTCGTGTTTCCCGAATATTACCGTTTTTACCTGAATTGCCCTGGGTTTTTGGCGCACACGATCGAATTGTGGCGCATCGGCGCCGGCATGCATGCGACGGTAATCGGGGGACGTGGCTGTCGGAAAACCCAACAGAATCGGAAAAAATTCCGTTTTTTTTTTTTAAAAAAGTGTCGCTCGACACGCACTTACCTGCACTCAGCATAGCTTGGTGAACTTCCGTGAACTCCAGCGGACTTCAGCGCAGCAGCGACACCTAGTGGACATCGGGCGCACTGCCTTAGTGAATCCCGGCCGGACCTGAATCAGCGTAAGTAAATCTGCCCCATTGATCTCCTGTCTGACGCTGCACTGAACTGCTTCTGCCTCCAGCTACCACCCCTGCATTTCAGGACAAGCTTACACACACAGACACTGACTTCCTGTCAACAAACAAGCCATCAAATCGTGCGGAGAGTAAAGCTACAAGCTACAGGGAGCTAATATTTTTATCCAGGGGAGGGGAAAAGAGGTTTAAAGCAGAGCTGACAGTATTTAATGGCTGTGATTGCAGAGCTGAGAATGCAATTATGTGTAATATGCATCTCATGGATCTGATCATTTCTCATTTCTCTGATCTGTCTCATCTTTCTATGTGAATGTTCAGAGGCTAAATAAAAGTGTATATATAAACCCTGTACCCTGATAATCTAAGCACCTTGTCAGCACTCAGCATCGCATAGCACAGAGGGATCATTAAGTGTCTGCTGACCATCACTGAGTGATAGGAGCTAAAACAGCAATAAAACTATGTAAAATTGTAAAGTAAGGGGTTAAAATTATCTTGATTGTGTAAACATCACTAGGGGGTTGAAATTTAAGAATTTTCTTTTTTTTATGGGCAAACCCCTTTAAGAATATACAGTATTTTGTGATCCTATGAAGCTGTGTTACAATATGGTGTGTTATAATCTATTTCACTGTGCACATCTATCTTGGTCATTTATTCACTTTGCTTTTGGGTTTCCATTTATTTCATTTATCTCACTTATTTCTCACTGGTGTCACTTTATTTTGTGTCGTAAGTAGATACACGTATAGATACTCCCCGGGTTACATACAAGATCGGTTCTGCAGGTTTGTTCTTAAGTTGAATTTGTATGTAAGTCGGAACTGTATATTTTATAATTGTAACCCCAGTCAAAATTTTTTGGGTCTCTGTGACAACTGGATTTTATAAATGTTGGATTGTCATAAGAACCAGGATTAACACTAAAGCTTCATTACAGACACCTGTGATAACTGTTACAGCTGATCATTGTAGCCTAGGACTAAAGTACAGTAACTTACCAACATCCAGAGGTCCGTTTATAACTAGGGGTCGTCTGTAAGTCGGGTGTTCTTAAGTAGGGGACCGGCTGTATTCAGAGGAACCTCTTTTATGTAAGAATAGTATACAGTATTAATTTATTCTTGTGAACCTCATATGTAGATTTGACACATTTGTTTTTCTTCATTTGTATGTATACACAACAACAATACAGGCGGTCTCTGACATAAGAACACTCGACTTACAGACGACCCCTAGTTACAAACGGATGTTGGTAATTTATTGTACTTTAGTCCTAGGCTACAATGATCAACTGTAACAGTTATCAGAGGCGTCTGCAATTGAAGGAAACCTACCACTTGAAGTGGCAGGTATAAGAAGGACATACCGGTCACTGTGCACATCTATCTTGGTCATTTATTCACTTTGCTTTTGGGTGTCCGTTTATTTCATTTATCTCACTTATTTCTCACTGGTGTCACTTTATTTTGTGTCGTAAGTAGATGCACGTAGAGATACTCCCCGGGTTACGTACAAGATCGGTTCTGCAGGTTTGTTCTTAAGTTGAATTTGTATGTAAGTCGGAACTGTTTATTTTATAATTGTAACCCAGGCAGAATTTTTTGGTCTCTGTGACAATTGGATTTTATAAATGTTGGATTGTCATAAGAACCAGAATTAACAATAAATCTGCATTACAGACACCTGTGATAACTGTTATAGCTGATCATTGTAGCCCAGGACTAAAGTACAATAAATTACCAATATCCAGAGGTACGTTTATAACTAGGGGTCGTCTGTAAGTCGGGTGTTCTTAAGTAGGGGACCGCCTGTATTCAGAGGAACCTCTTTTATGTAAAAATGGTATACAGTATTAATTTATTCCTGTGAACCTCATATGTAGATTTGACACATTTGTTTTTCTTCATTTGTATGTATGCACAACAACAATACAGGCGGTCTCTGACATAAGAACACTCGACTTACATACAACCCCTAGTTACAAACGGACCTCTGGATGTTGGTAAGTTACTGTACTTTAGCCCTAGGCTACAATAATCAGCTGTAACAGTTATCACAGGCGTCTGTAATGAAGATTTATTGTTAATCCTGGTTCTTATACCAAACTAAAAGTTTTAAAATCCAATTGTCACAGAGACCAAAACATTTCTGGCTGGGGCTACAATTATAAAATATACAGTTCTGACTTACATACTGATTCAACTTAAAGGGGTTTTCCCACGAAGACAAGTTAGGCCTTAACCGTGGATACTTGTTGAAAACCCCTTTAAGAACAAACCTACAGAACCGATCCTGTACTTAGGGCCGGCGCCAGCACTGTGCATACCTTGGCAAGTGCTGGGGCCCAGAGCTACTGGGGGGCCCACATAAGGAATCCATGGGGACGAGGGAGGCTGTTTCTAATGAACTCATAGGGGGTGAGGGGAGCTTATATAGTGATAAGGATGATAAACAAGGGAATATTTTAGGGGACAGGAGACTGTTTTAGTTTCAAAATTTTTAGGCCACTTCATGAGTTCATTGCAAAGGGGCCCACTGAGGCTCTGTCGCCCAGGGGCCCACTGAGGCTCTGTCGCCCAGGGGCCCACTGAGGCTCTGTCGCCCAGGGGCCCACTGAGGCTCTGTCGCCCAGGGGCCCACTGAGGCTCTGTCGCCCAGGGGCCCACTGAGGCTCTGTTTTTTCGGCTTTGCCCTGTTTTATTAATTTATCACCAGTCTCCATTGATGGGAAATTGCCCAAATTTGACTTAAACCACCTATGGAAATAAGAAAAATTCTTTAATTATATATCTCGGTCCGGTCAGTCTGAAAATCTGGAAGAAAATGTGATAAATGTGAGGAAATGTGCTCCAGGAGACTCGGGTGAACCTTGCTAAACAGAGACCACCCCCATGGAGCCCAGTGAAATTCAAGTCTTCTGTTTTAATATAAGCGATTTTGAATAGTCATGAGCAATCAAGGAAGTGAATAATGCCATATTGAATATCATCCATTGGCAGTCATGACGGGCGGGGAGTGCGGTGGACACTTTTAGCTAAAGCAACCAATATATATAAATGGAGCGTGGACTTCCGTTCTGACTCATTACTGTCCACTGGCAGAGTGTGATAAAAATAAAAAAATATAGGAGGAGAAAAAGTGGAGGAACTTTAAGATGGATATTGGTAAATTCACCCTTATTATACTCTGAACCCCACTTGAACACAAATTAAAAAAAACTTGAGGTAAAGTGGCCAACCCCCCTTATCACAGTACATCCGTTCCCGATGTGGGAGGGCGGGAGAGAGACACCTACAAACAAGCCCCGATTTGCCGATTTGTGTGTGAGAGGCAGGGATCACATTACACCACCCCCGATTTTTTGTGGGTTTAAGCGAAGGGACACACATTACCTAGACCCCGAGGTGTGAGAGGCAGGGACTCAATTATTTTACACTCGTCCCAGATGTGTGAGAGGTTGGAGGACTCACATACACCAGCCCCCGATGTTGGTGAGCGGCAGGGGACTCTATTACACCAGTCCCGATGGCTGAGAGCGGGATCTACAATACTCAGCCCCTGATGGTGTGAGGGGGATCACCCTAATTACACCAAGCCACGTGTGTGAGAGGTGGTGGACTCACCTTACACCGAACCCCATATGTTTTGTGAGAGTCGGGGACTCACATGTAGTACCAGTCCCGATGTGTGAACGGTGGGGAATCTCACATTATACCAGCCCCTGATGTGGTGAGGGGTGGGGACTCACATACACCAAGCCCCTGATGTGTGAGAGGCGGGGACTCCATTATTCCAGCCCCTAATGTGTGAGAGGTGGGGGACTCACATACACCAGCCCCGATGTGGGAGTTGGGGACTCACATATCCCAGCCCCTGATGGTGAGAGGTGGGGACTCACATTACACCAGCCCCTGATGTGTGAGAGGCGGGGAGGGGACTCACATTATTCAGCCCTAATGTGTGAGAGGTGGGGACCTCACATTACACCAGCCCCCGATGTGTGAGAGTTGGGGACTCACATTATTCCAGCCCCTAATGTGTGAGAGGTGGGGACTCACATTACACCAGCCACTGATGTTTGAGAGGTGGGGACTCACATTATTCCAGCCCCTAATGTGTGAGAGGTGGGGACTCACATTACACCAGTCCCCATATGTGAGAGGTGGGGACTCACATTACACAAGACCCGAGTGTGTGAAAAGTGGGGACTCACATATAACCAGCCCCGTGATTGTGAAGAGGTTGGGACTCACATTACACAGCCCCTGAATGTGTGAAAGGCGGGGGACTCACATTATTCAGCCCCTAATGATGTGAGAGGTGGGGACTCACTTACACCAGCCCCTTGTGTGTGAGAGGCGGGGACTCACATTATTCCAGCCCTGTGGTGAGAGGTGGGGAATCCACATTTCAGCCCCAATGTGTGAGAGGTGGGGACTCACATTACACCAGCCATGCTGTTTGAGAGGTGGGGACTCACATTATTCCGCCCCTAATGTGTGAGGGGGGGACTCACATTACACCAGCCCTTGTGTGTGAGAGGCGGGGACTACATTATTCCAGCCCCTATGTGTGAAGAGGTGGGGGACTCACATACACCGCCCGAGTGTGTGAGAGGCGGGGACTAACATTATTCAGCCCCCTGATTGTGTGAGAGGTGGGGACTCACATTCTTCCAGGCCCTATGTGTGAGAGTGGGGACTCAATTACACCACCACTGATGTTTGAGAGGTGGGGACTCACATTATTCAGCCCTAATGGTGAGAGGTGGGGACTCACATTACACCAGCCCCTGAGTGTGAGAGGCGGGACTCCATTATTCCAGCCCCTGATGTGTGAGAGGTGGGGACTCACATTCTCCAGCCCTAATGTGTGAGAGGTGGGGACCACAATTACCACAGCCACTGATGTTTGAGAGGTGGGGACTCACATTATTCCAGCCCCTAAGTGTGAGAGGTGGGGACTCACATTACACCAGCCCCGCCGTGTGTGAGAGTTGGGGACTACATTACACAAGCCCGATGTGTGAAAGGTGGGGCTCACATATACCAGCCCCTGATGTGTGAGAGGTGGGGACTCACATTACACCAGCCCCTGATGGTGTAGAGGCGGGACTCACATTATTCCAGCCCCTAATGTGTGAGAGGTGGGGACTCACATTACACCAGCCCCTGATGTGTGAGAGGCGGGGACTCACATTATTCCAGCCCCTGATGTGTGAGAGGTGGGGACTCACATTCTTCCAGCCCCTAATGTGTGAGAGGTGGGGACTCACATTACACCAGCCACTGATGTTTGAGAGGTGGGGACTCACATTATTCCAGCCCCTAATGTGTGAGAGGTGGGGACTCACATTACACCAGCCCCTGATGTGTGAGAGGCGGGGACTCACATTATTCCAGCCCTAAGTGTGAGAGGTGGGGGACTCACATTAAACCAGCCCCTGATGTGTGAGAGGCGGGGACTCACATTATTCCAGCCCCGATGTGTGAGAGGTGGGGACTAACATTTTTCAGCCCCTTGATGGTGAGAGGTGGGGACTCACATTACATCAGCCATGAATTTGAGAGGTGGGGACTCACATTATTCCAGCCCCTAGTGTGTGGAGAGGTGGGGCCACATTACACCAGCCCCGATGTGTGAGAGTGGGGACTCAACATTATTCCAGCCCCTAATGTGTGAGAGGTGGGGATCACATTACACCAACCACTGTGTTGAGAGGTGGGGACTCACATTATTCCAGCCCCTAATGTGTGAGAGGGTAGGACTCACATTACACCAGTCCCCATATGTGAGAGGTGGGGACTCACATTACACCAGACCCCATATGTGAGAGTCGGGACTACATTATACCAGTCCCCAGGGTGGAAAGGTGGGAACTCACATTATACCAGCCCCTGATGTGTGAGAGGTGGGGACTACATTATTCCAGCCCCATGGTGAGAGGTGGGGACTCCATACACCAGCCCCCGATGTGTGAGAGTTGGGGACTCGCATTATTCCAGCCCCTAATGTGTGAGAGGTGGGGACTCACATTATTCCAGCCCCTGATGTGTGAGAGGTGGGGACTCACATTATTCCAGCCCCTAATGTGTGAGAGGTGGGGACTCACATTAACACAGCCCCCGATGGTGGGAGTTGGGGACTCAATTACACCAGTCCCATATGTGAGAGGTGGGGACTCACATTACACCAGACCCCCATTGTGAGAGGTGCGGACTCACATATCCCAGTCTGATGTCATGAGAAGTGGGGACTTACATTACACCAGACCCCAATATGTGAGAGGTGGGGACTCACATTATACCAGTCCAGATGTGTGAGAGGTGGGGACTTACATTACACCAGCTCCCAATGTGTGAGAGGTGAGGACTCACATTACACCAGCCCCCGATGTGTGAGAGTCGGGGACTCACATTATACCAGTCCCCGATGTGTGAAAGGTGGGGACTCACATTATACCAGCCCCTGATGTGTGAGAGGTGGGGACTCACATTACACCAGCCCCTGATGTGTGAGAGGGGGGACTCACATTACTCCAGCCCCTAATCTGTGAGAGGTGGGGACTCACATTACACCAGCCCCCGATGTGTGAGAGTTGGGGACTCACATTACACCAGTCCCCATATGTGAGAGGTGGGGACTCTCCATCACGCCAGACCCCCATAATGTGAGAGGTGCGGATCAACATTATAACAGTCCCTGATGTATGAGAAGTGGGGACTTACATTACACCAGACCCCCATATGTGAGAGGTGGGGACTCACATTATACCAGTCCCAGATGTGTGAGAGGTGGGGACTTACATTACACCAGCTCCCAATGTGTGAGAGGTGAGGACTCACAGTTTACCCAGCCCCGGATGTGTGAGAGGCAGGGTCACATTACACCGCGACCCCGGATGTGTGAGCGGCGGGGACCTCACATTACAACCACCCCTGATGGTGAGAGGCAGGGACTCACATTACACCAGTCCCCAATGTGTGAGAGGAGGAAAGGACTCACATATAAGATTTTCCCCTGATGTGTGAGGACGGTGACTCAAATTACACCAGCCCCGGACGAGTGTTAGTGAGAGGCGGATCATATACACAGCCCCCCGATGTGTGAGAGAGGGACTCAATTACATCAGCCCACAGGGTGTGGAGGGGGGACTTCATATTACACAGCCCCCGAGGTGTGAGCGTGGGGACTCACATTACACCAGCCCCGATGTCGCCCCCGACCCGCCCCAGTGGGGACTCACATTACATCAGCCCCCAATGTGTGAGAGGTGGGGACTCACATTACACCAGCCCCCGATGTGTGAGAGGCAGGGAGACACATTACACCAGCCCTCAATGTGTGAGAGGTGGGGACTCACATTACACCAGTCCCTGATGTGTGAGAGGTGGGGACTCACATTACACCAGCCCCCGATGTGTGAGAGGTGAGGACTCACATTACAACAGCCCCCAATGTGTAAGAGGCAGGGAGACACATTACACCAGCCCCTGGTGTGTGAGAGGCTGGGACTCAACACCAGCCCCCAATGTGTGAGAGGTGGGGACTCACATTACACCAGTCCCCGATGTGTGAGAGGTGGGGACTCACATTACACCAGCCCCCGAAGTGTGAGAGGCAGGGACTCACATTACACCAGTCCTCGATGTGTGAGAGGTGGGGACTCACTTTACACCAGTCCCCGATGTGTGAGAGATAGAGACTCACATTACATCAGCCTCCAATGTGTGGGAGGCAGGGGCTCACATTACACCAGCCCCCAATGTGTGAGAGGGGGGGACTCACATTACACCAGCCCCCGATGTGTGAGAGGCAGGGACTCACATTACACCAGCCCCCGAGGGGTGAGAGGTGGGGATTCACATTAAACCAGCCCCTGGTATGTGTGAGGTGGGGACTCACATTACACCAGCCCCTGATGTGTGAGAGGTGGGGACTCACATTACACCAGCCCCCGTTGTGTGAGAGGCGGGGACTCACATTACACCAGCCCCCGATGTGTGAGAGGCGGGGACTCACATTACACCAGCCCCCGATGTGTCAGAGGTGGGGATTCACATTACACCATCCCCCGAAGTATGATAGGCGGGGACTCACATTACACCAGCCCCCAGTGTGTGAGAGGCAGGGACTTACATTACGCCAGCCCCCAGTCTGTGAGAGGTGGGGACTATTTTTACACCAGCCCCCTGATATGTGAGAGGCAGGGGCTCACATTACACCAGCCCCCGAAGTATGAGAGGCGGGGACTCACATTACACCAGCCCCCGATGTGTGAGAGGGGGGGACTCACATTACAACAGCCCCCGATGTTTGAGAGGCAGGGACTCACATTACACCAGCCCCCGAGGGGTGACAGGTGGGGACTCACATATAAAACAGACCTGAATGTGTGAGGTGGGGGGACTTCACATTACACCAGCCCTGATGTTGAGAGGTGGGACTCACATTACACCAGCCCCGAGTGTGAGAGTCGGGTACTCACATTAACAGCCGCCCGATGTGTGAGGGGGATCACTTAAACAGCCCCGAGTGTGTGAGAGCGGGAACATTAACAGCCCCCAATGTGGTGAGGGTGGGGACGCACATTAACACCAGCCCCCGAGGTGTGAGAGGTGGGGACTCACATTAAACCAGCCCCTGATATGTGTGAGGTGGGGACTCACATTACACCAGCCCCTGATGTTTGAGAGGTGGGGACTCACATTACACCAGCCCCCGATGTGTGAGAGGCGGGGACTCACATTACACCAGCCCCCGATGTGTCAGAGCTGGGGATTCACATTACACCAGGCCCCGATGTGTGAGAGGCAGGGAGACGCATTACACCAGCCCCCAATGTGTGAGAGGGTGGGGATCACATTTACACCAGCCCCCGAAGTATGAGAGGCGGGGACTCACATACACAGCCCCGATGTGTGAGAGGCAGGGACTCACGTTACGCCAGCCCCCAGTCTGTGAGAGGTGGGACTATTTTACACCGCCCCCTGATATGTGAGAGGCAGGGGCTCACATTACACCAGCCACCGAATTATGAGAGCGGGGACTCACATTACACCAGCCCCCGATGTGTGAGAGGCGGGGATAGCATTACACCAGCCCCGATGTGGGAGAGGCGGGGACTCGCATACACCAGCCCCCGAGTTGTGTGAGAAGCGGGGACTCGCATTACCACAGCACTCGAAGAGAGAGAACAGAAAAATACTATCCATGTTGTTGATCCTAGGTTTGCTAATGTAGTTCTAATAAAAAAATTATCCCCCCCCCCCCCCCCCCATCTTACCCTCAATGGGTAAAAATACAGAGTCAACTTTAAAATCATTAGAATTTAAGAAATATTTTTCTCCTATTTGGTTGTTTTTCGATCTGATATGCATTTTTTGAGATATACTCCATTTATGAACAATTTTTTACCCTTCTTGATTTAATAATTCCTTTATTTATAAAGCGCACACAGATTCCGCAGTGCTGCACAGAACTTGCCAGATCAGTCCCTGATCCCAGTGGGGCTCACAATCTAATTGATTTTCAGCCATTACAGCCCGATCTGTCAATGAAAATGACTTAAACATAAATTGAATCAATGTCATTCTTCTTCCATAGATTTTCTTTAAATAGCTGACATGTATATTTTTTTAGTTTTTCAATACGATGTGTATTTTGCAAGATATTCCACTGTCCCAACCTATTTGTTGCATACCTGTATATATCGTTGGTTGGGCCCAATGTACATGTCTTTTGGAAAGGAGAGAGAATTTAGCCACTGTTACGGATCACTGAAGAGACCCCTCATACAGTTGAGTGGTCTAGGCCCATCCAATCTTGGTCTGGTGTCCTAAAGACCTAAAGACATTGCGGTACATTTACTTACCCGGTCCAGTCGCGATCCAGCGGCGCGTTCTCCAACAAGGATTTGGGTCTGCCGGGATTCACTAAGGTATGTGCGCCCGATGTCCACCAGGTGTCGCTGCTGTGCCAAGGTCCGCCGGAGTTCACCTTCTTCTTCCCGGTGCATGTGAGTGCATTGTCTTGCCACACAAATTATTTTTTAAATTACGCAGTTTTCCCGAATCCATCGGGTTGTCTGACGACCACGCCCCCCCCGATTTCTGTCGTGTGAAAGCCGGCGCCGATGCGCCACAATCCGAACGCGTGTGCCAAAATCCCGGGGCAATTCAGGGCAAATCGGAAATCGTCCAGAAACCCGAGGAAAGTGCGCAGTTCAGACCCTTGGTAAACGAGCCCCATTGTGCCCCTCATGATTTACTAATGGCCCAATGCTGTAATTAGATAGCATTCCTCATAGTGCATTAAAATTGAGCTAAAATTATGGCTGGTCATCTGTGATATATACAACATTACTTTCGGACTATAAGGCGCACCGGATTATAAGGTGCACCATCAATAAATGCCTGCTAAAACGTCTAGGTTCATATATAGGGCGCACCTGATTGTAAGGATGAATGACCAGCAGGTGGCAGACCTGTGTAGTGTTCAAGGCAGCTGTTGTCTGTAAGTACGGTTCATATATAAGGCGCACTGGACTATAAGGCGCACCTTTGATTTCTGAGAAAATCAAAGGATTTTTTGTGCGCCTTATAGCCCGACAAATATGGTACAATAGGTACTATTGGTCATTTATAGTTGCCTTTAGTTATACCAAGTTTAAGGTATAAAAAATAGCTACTTACCCGGTCCAGTCGTGATCCCGCGGCGCGCTGTCCGATGCTGATTTGGGTCTGCCGTGATTCACTAAGGTCCGTGCTCCTGATATCCTGCATGTGTCGCTTCCCCGCTGAGGTCCGCCGGAGTTCACCTTCTTCGTCCCGGTGCTTGTAAGTGCTGATCTTGCGACACAAATTATTTTTTAAATTCCGCGGTTTCTCCGAATCTGTCGGGTTATCCGACGGACACGGCCCCCGATTTCTGTCGCATGCAAGCTGATGCAACACAATCCGATCACGTACGCCAAAATCCCGGGGCAATTCGGCGCAAATCGGAAATCGACGGGAAACCCGACGAAAGTGCGACGTTCGGACCTTTAGTAAATGATCCTCATAGAATACAAATATGAGCACTGTCAAATTATACAAAACCCTCCATACCTGCATTTTTGGTCACATATTATAGAAGACATGTATTGATCGAATCGACAACAAAATCATTAGCGAGTAAAGAATGTAAAAAATCCCTGTGCAGATGGCCTACATAGTCCAGACACCATAGTAATGACCTACAATGATACTACATTGTACTTATGACTTACAAAACCTACGTTCCACTCTCTGCCCTCTACACGTCTTATTGTGCAATAGGTTAATGGTCAATTAGCTTCTATATTCTGTACCTTTCTATATAATGATGAGATTAGGACATACACATTGAGCTATTCTAGGATTTTACCAAAGGGCTTCAGTTCCTCGCTAAGATAAGGCCCCTATGGGGATTTTCAAAGTGGTTTGGAAGAGCTTTATCTCAAAACTATTTACTTTCTATTAGGAAAGACCAAATTGCATCCGTAGAGTCCCGAAGAGGCAATTATGAGCATTGAGATAACAAGGTAAGAAGACCCACCAGATGTCCTTCTCGTCCAATGTACCATCATTACTTTGTAAACCTCATAATATGACCACCGCACTGAACAAATTGGTTTAACACAAGAACTACAGAATACGGAGAACATAATGTAAAGTGGCCATGGAAATGCTGGAACATAGGAATCCAAGGAGGGGAGGTAAGTGGGTATTTTTCTTTAGTAAATTAGTGTGAGGGTTCAATTAATTATCTTATTGCCATCAGTTTCTAATTTAGAAAATCATCATAGAGTTCGGTCTGCCATTGTACAAGATTGTGGGGGTCATTTACTAAGGGCCCGATTCGCGTTTTCCCGACGTATTACCCGAATATTTCTGATTTGCGCCGATTTTCCTTGTATTGCCCCAGGTTTTTGGCGCACACAATCCGATTGTGGCGCATCGGCGCCGGCATGCACGCGGCGGAAATTGGGGGCGTGGGCGAATGAAAACCCGACAGATTCGGAGAAACCGGCGCATTTAAAAAATAAAAAGTGTTGCGGGACACGCGCTTACCTTCACTCAGGATGGCTCGGTGAACTCTAGTGCGTTCTGATGCTCTTCAGCGCAGCAGTGACACCTGGTGGATGTTGGAGGAACTGCCTTAGTGAATCGCCGGAAGACCCGAATCCACCACAGAGAACGCGCCGCTGGATCGCGAATCGTCCGGGTAAGTAAATCTGCCCCTGTGTGTTTTTTAATTTGATCCTTGACCATTGGTGGAGGATCTTCCATCTTCATTGTATGTGTACACCATTTAGCTGTGCCTTAGTTAGAAGTTCTTCTGTTAATGAGACCAAGATTCCTAAATCATCAGCAGATACTAGCATCAAGGTTGGTTTTTCGTATCTCAGAAACTTCCTGTTTTGCATCCCATAAGGATCGTTGTGTCCCTTTGTAATGGATAAATGTAGACTTCTAATTTATTTGGTGTGTTCTATTATGATGTTCAATGTCTAAGCATTATGTGGTGGTGGTTACACTGATGCAACACTGTTTTTGGCCAAATGTGGTTTATTATTGGATTTTGGGGGCACTGAATGGGGTTTATTTATCAGGGCCTCTGCTCCACCTCAGTGGCTTAGAAGCCCTCAAATAATTGCAAATGCTATCTTATTACCAGCACTTGTGATTATTTAACCCACTCCACCACCTTCTTGCCAGTGGGGCGTGAGGGTGGGGGGGCACAGCTGGCCGTGTGGTGGGCACGGCCGGCTGGGAAGGTGCCGGCGCAGGGACACTCGGTGCAGCCGTTGACTTTTTACATGTAATAATATTGCATTTATTGCGCGGCACCCCACCGGAAACATCAAGAGGCTTCAGCCCCCTATGTCTTCTTTGATATAGTCTCATGCAGTGTATGTCTTGAGTTTAACTTCTTTATAGGGCCAATCGGTAGCATTTGCACCCAAACCTTTGTGGTCCAAACATTACTCTTCTGCAAGAAGTAAGTAAGGGTTAGAGGGGGGTGGGATGGAATCTACGGATTCACTGTATGCTGCTGATAGTCCTGTAGTCGTTGTACAATGGGGCCTCGGTGCATTGTAGATGTACTCTATTTGGATGATAGACAGGTATCGGACTTCTAGTGCAGTGTTATGGTTATGACCAATGTACAACCCTTGTCATGTGGATGTTGGTCCTGGAAGCCATTGATTGTAAGTAGCAAGCTGGGGTAGACAGGTCTTGTTTTGAGGTAGACAGAAGTGTTGTCATGAGGTTAGGCTCACCGTTGATGTTTATTCAACTTTGGTAAAATATAAGAAATGTAAGTTATTAAATGCTTGAATTTGCAATTTTTCTTAATTGTACTGATAAGTAGTCAAAGCAGATTCACTAGGTTTTTGCAAGTGTTCTCTTTGTAAGCTTCTGCCAGAAGAAGAGACTTGAGGGGAGTGGATAATCAATGGTGTCAAAGGCAACGTATAGGTCAGGAAGGATTAGCATGGAGGAGGAGCCCTCAGTGTTGGAAGTCCTCCGGTCATTAGACAAAACCTAGTAATTGCAATTTACTTACCAACCCACTGTCTTTTGTCCAGAAACAGTTTTTCAAGTTGAATAATGAACTCACAGAGATCCAGATCAATAGTCCAGGCATAAAATTCAGTTTATCTTATTCCAGTTGACCAAATGTTCTCTTGGATTGATAAGCCTTGATGTTTTCTGAATACTTAAACAACAATCAATTAACTCTAACAATCTTGAAAGAGAAAAAATTGATCATGTCCCAGTTACCCAGTGACAGGTTCAAGGGATGAAGTCTACGAGTATTTAAATTGGAAAAACGAGATTTGGAGACATATTCGTGCATTGATTCTTAAAGTTAAATAAAGAATTATGGAAAATGTAATTTACAATTTAAATTTGTAATTTTGAGCTGTTTTTGAAATTTGTTTCACAGAATTTTTTTTACAGGTTTTGTACAAGAGGTTATTTAAGGAACAGGAGGATTGTCCATTGACAAATAGGTGCATTTTTGATGCAAGGTCTCTCCTTTGATGTTTACAGTGATGGAAATGCTTATTGATCTCTTACAGAAAGAGATCATTTGTTTTTTCGTTGACCTTTGCAATCATTGTACCGAACGGAAATGGATCATTAAACATAGCAAATAAATTGAGCATGTCTTCTCTACAGTTTTCAAAACCTCCCATAGAAGTTAATGGAAAGAACTGCACATGCGCTCTACCTATAATCACGGCTTCCAAGTAAGGGTGGTATAAGGACCCCTTATCTCTAGATAGGTGCAGGTCCTACAGGTAAAATCAGTCCGATCGATATGTCATAAAAGTTGAAGAAACCCATTCAACATCATATATACACAACGATTAAAAAAACATATGGCAGAAAGGACTGGTAGCTTCTACTGGGTGTAACAAAAAGGTCAGAATGGTGGAATATCTTGTGAAATACACATGGGATCCTAAAACTAAAAATATATGTGTCAAATATTTTTCAAAACTGTATTCAATGTTATTAAACTCAGCCCACTACTCCCACCCTATCTAATGATACTAAAGTTGATCCTGTATTTTCACTTGTAGGGGTAATATTAGGGGAATCTAATTTATTTTATGTAGAAACTATATTCAAGGTAACTATAGTAGTTTTCTGTTCTCTTCGTGTGTTGGTGTAATGTAAGTCCTCACTCCTCACACATCAGGGGCTGGTGTAATGTGAGTCCCGCCTCTCACACATCGGGGGCTGGTGTAATGTGAGTCCCCGCCTCTCACACATTAGGGGCTGGTGTAATGTGAGTCCCCACCTCTCACACAACGGGGGCTGGTGTAATGTGAGTCCCCGCCTCTCACACATCGGGGGCTGGTGTAATGTGAGTCCCCCCCCCCCTCTCACACATCGGGGGCTGGTGTAATGTGAGTCCCCACCTCTCACACATTGGGGGCTGGTGTAATGTGAGTCCCCCCCTCTCACAAATCGGGGGCTGGTGTAATGTGAGTCCCCACCTCTCACACATCGGGGGCTGGTGTAATGTGAGCCCCCGCCTCTCACACATCGAAGGGCTGGTGTAATGTAAGTCCCCGCCTCTCACACATCCTGGGTTGGTGTAATGTGAGTCCCCGCCTCTCACACATCCTGGGTTGGTGTAATGTGAGTCCCCTTCTCACACATCGGGGGCTGTTATAATGGGAGTCCCCACCTCTCACACATCAGGGGCTGGTGTAATGTGAGTACCCGACTCTCACACATCAGGGGCTGATGTAATGTGAGTCCGCACCTCTCACACATCAGGGGCTGGTGTAACGTGAGTCCCCCCCTCTCACACATCGGGGGCTGGTGTAATGTGAGTCCGTCCCCCAGTGCAGTTTGTCCCTGTCCTGTACCCCACGTGTCAGCGTGTCCCGGTCCTGTCCCCCATGTCAAGCGTGTCCCTGTCCTTGTCCCCCAAGTGTCAGCGTGTCCCTGTCCTGTCCCCCAAGTGTCAGCGTGTCCCCTGTCCTTGGGGGGTACCCAATTCATGGTGTCCCTGTCCCCCAGTGTCGCGTGTCCCTGTCCTGTCCCCCCAAAGTGTCAGCGTGCTTGTCAAGTCTCGCTGTCCCATTCCGTTTCCCTCCCGGTCCCCAAGTGTCAGTGTGTCCCTGTCCTATCCCCCAAGTGTTCGCGTTTCCCTGTCTGTCCCCCAAGTGTCAGCATGTCCCTGTCCTGTCCCCCCAAGTGTCCAGCGTGTCCCTGCCCTGTCCCCCCAAGTGTCAGCGTGTCCCTGTCCCTGTCCCCCAAGTGTCAGCGTGTCCTGTCCTGTCCACCATGTTCAGCGGTCCCTTGTCCTGTCCCCCCAATGTCGGTGTCCCTCCGTCCCTGTCCCCAAGTGTCAGCGTGTCCCTGTCCTGTCCCCCAAGTGTCAGCGTGTCCCTGTCCTGTCCCCAAGTGTCACGCGTGTCCCTGTCCTGTCCCCCAAGTGTCAGCGTGTCCTGTCCTGTCCCCCAAGTGTCAGCGGTCCCGTCCTTCCCCCATCACGTGTCCCGCGAAGTGTCCAGCTTCCCTGTCCCCCAAGTGTCAGCTTGTCCCTCTGTCCTTCCCCCAGTGTCACGTGTCCCTGTCCTGTCCCCCAAGTGTCAGCGTGTCCCTGTCCTGTCCCCAAGTGTCAGTCGTGTCCCTGTCCTGTCCCTGTCCCCAGTGTCAGCGTTCCTGTCCTGTCCCCCCAAGTGTCGCGTGTCCCTGTCCTGTCCCCAAGTGTCAGCGTGTCCTCCTGTCCCCAAGTGTACGCTGTCCGTCCCCATGGTCATGGCCCTTCCTGTCCCCCAAGTGTCAGCGTGTCCATGTCCTGTTCCTCCTGTCCCAATGTCAGCATTTCCCTGTCCTGTCCCCCCAAGTGTCAGCGTGTCCCTGTCCGTGTCCCCCAAGTATCAGTGTGGTCCTGGTCCTGTCCCCATGTCAGCGTGTCCCTGTCCGTCCCCCCAAGTGTCAGCGTTGTCCGGTCCTGGCCCCAGTGTCAGCGTGTCCCCTGTCCTGTCCCCAATTCAGCGTGTCCCTGTCCTGTCCCCCAGTGTCAGCGTGTCCCTGTCTGTCCCCCAAGTGTCAGCGTGTCCTGTCCTGTCCCCCAAGTGTCAGCGTTTTCCCTGTCCTGTCCGCCCAAGTGTCAGCTTGTCATGTCCTGTACCCTTTCAGCGTGTCCTGTACCTGCCCCCAAGTGGTCAGCGTGTCCCGTCCTGTACCACAGTGCAGCGTTGTCCCGTGTCTGTCACCCCCAGTGTCAGTCGTGTCCTGTCCTGTCCCCCAGGTGTCAGAGTGTCCACTGTCCTGCCCCCAAGTGTCAGCTGTCCCTGTCCTGTCCCCCCAAGTGTCAGCGTGTCCCTGTCCTGTCCCCCAAGTGTCAGTCGGTCCTGCTGTACCCAAGTGTCCAGGTGTCCTGCTTCCCCAGTCCGTGTCCCTGTCCCCCAATGTCAGCGGTGTCCCTGTCCTGCCCCCAAGTGTCAGCGTGTCACCTGTCCTGGTCACCACAAGTGTCAGCGTGTCCCCTGTCCTGTCCCCCCAGTGTCCGCGTCCCTACGTCCCCCCATGTCCCCAAGTTCACAGTGTCCTTTCCTGTCCCCCCAAGTGTCGCGTGTCCCTGTCCTGTCCCCCAAGTGTCAGCCTCGTGTCCATGGTCCGTGTCCCAAGTGTCAAGCGTGTCCGCTGTCCCCTGTATCCCCCCAAGTGCAGCGGTCCTGGTCTGTCCCCCCAATGTCAGCGTGTCCCTGTCGCCCCGCCAGCTGCGCCATCGTTGTCCTGTCCTGTCCCCCAAGTGTCACAGCCGGGCCCTGTCCTGTCCCCCACAGTTCAGTGTCCCTGTCTGTCCCCCAAGTGTCAGCGTGTTCCCTGTCCTGTCCACCAAGTGTCCAGCGTGTCCCTGTCTGCCCTGTCAGGTCCCCGTCCCAAGGTCAGCGTCCCTGTCCTGTCCCCAATAGCTCCCGTCAATAGGTCGCTGTCCTCTGCCCAACGTGTCACTGCCCTGTCCTGTCCCCATCGTCAGCGTTCCTGCCCATGGCAGATGTCCCTGTCCTGTCCCCCAAAGTGTCACGTTGTCCCTGTCCTGTGTCCACCCCAGTGTCAGCGTGTCCCTGTCCTGTCCTCCACAGTGCAAGTCAGTTCTCCTAGTAACTAAAAGTCTCCCAGCAAGTGTCAGCGTCTGTCCTGTCTCCCCCAAGTGTCAGAGATGCCCTGTCCCCCCCAAGTTGTCAGGTTCCGGTACCGTATCCTGTCCCCCCAAGTGTCACTCGTGTCCTGTCCATGTCCCCCCAAGTGTCAGCGGTGATTACAACCTCGTTCTCCTTGTCGCGCCCAATTCTGATGAAGATTGTACATGCTACGTGTTCTTTCCTTCCTGTACCCACCCCCCAAGTGTCAGCATGTCCCTGTACTTCCCCCAGTGTCAGCGTGTCCCTGTCCTGCCCCCAAGTGGTCAGCGTGTTCCCTGTCCATGTCCCCAAATGTCAGCGTGTCCCTGTCTGTCCCCAAGTGTCAGCGTGTCCCCCTGTCCTGCCCCCCAAGTGTCAGCGTGTCCGTGTCCTGTCCTCCAAGGTGTCAGCGTGTCCCTGTCCTGTCCCCCAGTGTCAGCGTGTCCCTGTCCTGTCCCAAAGTGTCAGCGTTGTCCCGTTCCCTGTGGCAGCGTCCTGTCCTGTCCCCCCCCAAGTGGTCAGCTGTCCCTGTCTGCGTCCCCCCAAGTCGCGTGTCCCTGTCCTTCCCCAGTGTCAGCGTGTGCCTGTCGTCCCCAAGTGTCAGCGTTTGTCCCTGTCCTGTCCCCCAAGTGTCAGCGTGTCCCGTCCTGTCCCCCACCAGTGTACAGCGTGTCCCTGTCCTGTCCCCAAGTGTCAGCGTTGTCCTGCTCCTGTCCCCCCAAGTGTCCAGCAGTGTCCCTGTCCCCTGTTCCCCCCAAGGTGCAGCGTGTCCCTTCCTGTCCCCCAAGTTCAGCGTGTCCCCGTCCTGTCCCCCCAGTGTCGCGTTCCTGTCCTGTCCCCCCAAGTGTCAGGTGTCCCTGTCCTGTCCCCCAAGTAGCGTGTCATGCGTGTACCTGTCCTGTCCCCCCAAGTGTCAGCGTGTCCCGGTCCTGTCCCCCAAGAGTGTCAGCGTGTCCCGTCCTGGTCCCCCCAAGTGTCAGCGTGTCCCTGTCACTGTCACCCAAGTGTCAGCGTGTCCCCGTTCCTGTCCCCAAGTGTCAGCGTGTCCTGTCCTTCCCCCAATGTCAACGGTGTCCTGTCCTGTCCCCAAGTGTCAGCGGTGTCCCTGTCTGTCCCCCAAGTGTCAGCGTGTCCCTGTCCTGTCCCCAATTGTCAGCGTGTCAGAGTCCTGTCGTCCCCGTAAAGTGTCAGCGTGTCCCGTCCATGTCCCCCCAAGTGTCGCGTGTCCCTGTCCTGTCCCCCAAGTTCATGTCCCTGTCCGTCCCCAGCAGTGTCCAGCGTGTCTGTCCTCACCAAAGTGTCAGCGTGTCCCTGTCCCCCCCCCCCTGTCCCCAAGTGTCAGCTGTCTGTTGTACCCAAGTGTCAGCGTGTCCTGTCCTGTCCCCCAAGTGTCAGCTGTCCCTGTCTGTCTGTCCCCCAAGTGTAACGGAGTCCTGTCTGTCCCCCAGTGTCAGCGTTGGTCCCCTGTCCTGTCCCCCCAAGTGTCAGCGGTCCCTGTCCCTGTCCCCCAAGTGTCAGACGTGTCCCTGTCCCCCCAGTGTCAGGGGTCCCTGTCTGTCCCAAGTGTCACGTCCCTCCTGTCCCCCAAGTGTCAGCGTGTCCCTGTCCTGTCCCCCAGTGTCAGCGTGTCCCTGTCCTGTCCCCAAGTGTCAGCGTGTCCCTGTCCTGTCCCCAAGTGGGGGGGGGGGGTCAGCGTGTCCCTGCCCGCCCCAGTGTCGTGTCCTGTCCTGTCCCCCAAGTGTCAGCGTGTCCCTGTCCTGTCCCCCAAGTGTCAGCCGTGTCCCGTCCTGTCCCCCAAGTGTCAGCTGTGTCCCTGTACTGTCCTCCAAGTGTCAGCGTGTTCCCCCTGTCAGCGTGTCTCCCTCCCCAAGTGTCAGCATGTCCCTGTCCCTGTCCTCCCCAAGTGTCAAGCGTGTCCTGTCCTGTCCCTCCAAGTGTCAGCGTGTCCCTGTCCTGTCCCCAAGTGTCAGCGTGTCCCTGTCCATGTTCCCCCCACCAAGTGTCAGCGTGTCCATGTCCTGTCCCCCCAAGTGTCAGCATGTCCCTGTCCTGTCCCCCAAGTGTCACCCGCGTGTTCCGGGTACTGTCCCACCAAGTGTCAGGCGTGTCCCTGTCCGTCCCCCAATGTCAGCGTGCCCGTCTGTCCCCCCAGGTCAGAGTTGTCCCTGTCTGTCCCCAAGTGTCAGCGTGTCCTGTCCTGTCCCCCAAGTGCTCAGCGTGTCCTGTCCTGTCCCCCAGTTCAGCGTGTCCCTGTCCTGTCCCCCCAAGTGTCACGTGTCCCTGTCCTGTCCCCCAAGTGTCAGCGTGTCCCTGTCCCTGTCCCCTGTCCGTGTCCCCATGTCCTGTCCCCCAAGGTCAGCGTGTCCCGTCCTGTCCCCCAGTGGTCAGCGTGTCCCGTCCGTCCCCCAAGTGTCAGCGGTGTCCCTGTCCTGTCCCCAAGTGGTCAGCGTGTCCTGTCCCAAGTGCAGGGTCCCGTCCTGCTCCCCAAGTGTCAGCGTGTCCTGTCCTGTCCCCCCAAGTGTCACGTGTCCCTGTCCTGTTCCCCCAAGTGCACCGGTCCTTTCCTGTCCCCCCAAGTGTCAGCGTGTCCTGTCCTGTCCCCATGTCCAGCGTGTCCTGTCCTGTCCCCAAGTGTCATGTGTCCCTGTCCTGTACCGCCCAGTGTCGCGTGCCCTGTCCGTCCCCCCAAGTGTCAGCGGTCCCGTCCTGTCCCCCAAGTGTCAGCGTGTCCCTGTCCTGTCCCCCAAGTGTCAGCGTGTCCCTGTCCGGTCCCCAAGTGTCAGAGTGGTCAGCGTGTCCTTGTCCCCCAAGTGTCAGCGTGTCCCTGTCTGTCCCCCAAGTGCAGCTGTCCCTGTCCTGTCCCCCAAGTGTTCAGCGCTGTCCCTGTCCTGTCCCCCCAGTGTCCAGCGGTGTCCCCGTCCTGTCCCCCCCAAGTGTCAGCGGTGTCCTGTCCTGTACCCAAGTGTCGCGTGTCCTGTCGCTTCCCCCAAGTGTCAGCGTGTCCCTGCCGCGGTCCCCCAAGTGTCAGCGTGTCCTGTGTCCCCCCAAGGTCACGTGTCCTTCCCTCCCCCCCCAAGTCCGTGTCAGCTGTCCCCCAAGTGTCAGCTTTCCTGTCCTTGTCCCCCAAGTGTCAGCGTGTCCTGTCCTGTCCCCCCCCAAGTTCAGCGTGTCCCTGTCCTGTCCCTCCCAAGTGTCGCTGTCCTTGTCTGTCCCCCAAGTGTCAGCGTGTCCCGTACTGTCCCCCCAAGTGTCAGCGTGTCCCTGTCCTGTCCCCCAAGTGTCAGCGTGTCCCTGTCCTGTCCCAGTGTCAGCGTGTCCCTGTCCTGTCCCCCCAAGTGTCAGCGTGTCCCTGTCCTGTCCCCCAAGTGTCCACGTTGTCCCTGTCCTGTCCCCCCAAGTGTCAGCGTGTCCCTGTTCCTGCACCCCCCAAGTGTCAGCGTTTCCTGTCCTCCCCCCAATGTCACTCGTCCCTGTCCTGTCCCCCCAAGTGTCAGCGTGTACCTTCCATGTCCCCCAAGTGTCAGCGTGTCCCCTGTCCTGTCCCCCCAAGTGTCGGTGTCCCTGTCCTGTCCCCCAAGTGTCAGCGTGTCCCTGTACCTGTCCCCAAGTGTCACGTGTCCCTGTCCTGTCCCCCCAAGTGTCAGCGTGTCCCTGTCCTTCCCCCCAAGTGTCACGTGGTCCCTGTCCCTGTCCCCCAGTGTTCAGCGTGTCCTCCTGTCCCCAAGTGTCAGCGTGTCCCTGTCCTGTCCCCCCAAGTGTCAGCGTGTCCCGTCCGTCCCCCCAAGTGTCAGCGTGTCCTGTCCGTCCCCCCAAGTGTCAGCGTGTCCTGTCCTGTCCCCCAAGTGTCAGCTTTCCCTGTCCTGTCCCCACAGTGTCAGCGTGTCCCTGTCCTGTCCCCAGTGGTCACGTGTCCTTCCTGTCCTCCCAAGTGTCACGTGTCCCTGTCCGGTCCCCCCCCCAAGTCAGCTGTTCCCTGTCCTGTTCCCCAAGTGTCAGCGGTGTCCGTCCTGGTCCTCCAAGTGTCAGCGTGTCCCTGTCCTGTCCCCCAAGTGTCAGCGTGTCCCTGTCCTGTCCTGTCCCCCAAGTGTCAGCGTGTCCCTGTCCTGTCCCCCAAGTGTCAGCGTGTCCCTGTCTGTCCCCAAGTGTCGCGTGTCCTGTCTGTCCCCAAGTGTCACGTGTCCCTGTCCTGTCCCCCAAGTGTCAGCGTGTCCCTGTGCCTGTCCCCCCAAGTTCACGTGTCCCTGTCCTGTCCCCACGGTGTCACCCGTGTCCCCCCGGTCCTGTCCCCCCAAGTGTCAGCGTGTCCCTGTCCTGTCCCCCAAGTGTCAGCGTGTCCCTGCCTGTCCCCCAAGTGTCAGGTGTCCCTGTCCTGTCCCCCCAAGTGTCAGCGTGTCCCTGTCTGTCCCCAAAGTGTCAGCGTGCTCCTGTCCTGTCCCCCCAAGTGTCAGCGTGTCCTGTCCTGCCCCCCCAAGTGTCAGCGTGTCCCTGTCCTGTCCCCCAAGTGTCAGCGTGTCCCTGTCCTGTCCCCCAAGTGTCAGCGTGTCCCTGCCTGTCCCCCATGTAGTGTCCACTGTCCTGTCCCCCCAAGTGTCAGCGTGTCCCTGTCCTGTCCCCAAGTGTCAGCGTGTCCCTGTCCCTGAGTCCCCCCAAGTGTCACGTGTCCATGTCCTGGTCCCCCCCAATTGTCAGCGTGTCCCTGTCCTGTCCCACAAGTGTCAGCGTGTCCCTGTCCGTCCCCCAGTGTCAGCGTGTCCCTGTCCTGTCCCCCCAAGTGTCAGCCGTGTCCCTGTCCTCGTCCTCCAAGTTGTCACGTGTCCTGTCCTCCCCCCAAGTGTACGCGTTGTCCCTGTCCTGTCCCCCAAGTGTCAGCGGGTCCGGTCCTGTCCCCCAAGTGTCAGCGTGTCCCGTCCTGATCCCCAAGTGTCAGCGGTGTCCCTGTCCTGTCCCCCAAGTGTCAGCGTGTCCCTGTCCTCCCCCAGTGTCACGTGTACCTGCCTGTCCCCCAGTGTCAGCGTGTCCCTGTCCTGTCCCCCAAGTGTCAGCGTGTCCTGTCCTGTCCCCCAAGTGTCAGCGTGTCCCTGTCCCTCCCCAAGTGTCAGCGTGTCCCTGTCCTGTCCCCCAAGTGTCAGCGTGTCCCTGTCCTGTCCCCAAGTGTCACGTTCCCTGTCCTGTCCCCCAAGTGTGTCAGCGTGTCCCTCCTGTCCCCCAAGTGTCAGCGGTCCCTGTCCTGTCCCCCAGTGTCAGCGTGTCCGTCCTGTCCCCAAGGTGTCATCGTGGTCCCTGTCCTGTCCCCACCAAGTGTCAGCGTGTCCCTGTACCCAAAGTGTCAGCGTGTCCCTGTCCTGTCCCCCCAAGTGTTCGGTGTCCCTGTCCGTCCCCCCAAGTGTCAGCGTGTCCCTGTCCTGTCCCCCCAGTGCCCGTTCCCTGTCGTCCCCAAGTGTCAGCGTTGTCCCGTCCTGTCCCCAAGTGGCACGTGTCCATGTCCTTCCCCCAAGTGTCAGCTTTCCCTGCCTGTCCCCAACAAGTGTCAGCGTGTCCTGTCCTGTCCCCCAAGTGTCAGCGGTCCCTTGTCCTCTCCTCCAAGGTCAGCTGTTCCCCTGATCCTGTCCCCCAAGTGTCAGCATGTCCCTGTCCCCCCAGTGTAGCGGTCCCTGCCCTCCTCCAAGTGTCATCGTGTACCCTGTCCTCTCCTCCAAGTGTCCTGTGTCCCTGTCCTGTCCCCCCAAGTGTCAGCGTGCCCTGTCCCTCTCCTCCAAGCGTCAGCTCGTGTACCTCTGGTCCCTCTGCCTCCAAGTGTCAGCGTGTCCCTGTCCTCGTCCCCCAAGTGTCAGCGTGTTTCCCTGTCCTGTCCCCCCCGCGATGTCAGCGTGTCCCTGTCCTGTCCCCCCAAGTGTCAGCGTGTCCCTGTCCTGTCCCCTAAGGATTAATCGGGTTATAGATGTGACTAAGTGGGGATCCCACAATTTAGCCTCATTCGATGCGGGAGCTGTGGGGTCGGGCAGCGCTATATTTATACGGATGACTTATTGCTTTTATGGACATTGACATCGCAATCGGATCTGGGCGGTAGACCTTCTTTCATGAATCTTTTTTCCTTTCTTTTTGTTGCTATTTTCATCTTTTTCTTGGGCTGTTTTTATCCCTAAATGCAACAAAAATGTTCTTCCGTGTAGTCAGGTGGGGCCGGGCACTCGGCTCTTTAGCTCAGCCTGAAAAACAGCTTTCTCTAAATAGCAGTTTTCTTCGCTGGTGGGAAGCGAGACATGTGTGTGTACAGGGATGGATGTGTCCGACCGCATGATTACCACGCACCGTTATGTCACTGCGCAATCCAACACAAAGCTTCAGACTTTGGAGAATTTCTCGGAAGCAAAACATTGAGTTACTGGACTCCTCTCTGGAATCGTAGAGAATCTACTAGAAGTGAAACCCTTAAAGTAACCCAGAAGTCCCTTATCATCCCATTAACATAAAACTATGATGTCCGGTGTGGCTGGGGTGTCTAGGTGTGGTGTAGTTTGAAGGGTCGAGTGGTGCAGTTTTCGGTACTGGTGTTGTGTCTGGTGTGCGTGGGTGTAGGAGGGGTGACAGGATGGGAACTGGACTGTTTGTCTGTAGGTGCTGCTAGTGAGGTGGCCAGGGTCTGGATAGTTGTGGTGGTTGCTGACTAGGGGTGTTAGTGGTACTAGTGGTGATAGTAGCAGTGTGTGTGAGCTTGTACTGCTAGGTGGTTGCTACGGGTGCGTGGACTAGTTGTGCTGACGGTGTGTGTCAGGTCTGGCTGCCAGGATGGGATGCGTAGGGCTGCATTGGTACTAGTTGTGCTGCTAGGTGGTGCTGCTAGGTGTGGTGTGGTGCCAGGAGTGGGCTAGGTGTGGTGCTAGGTCTGGTGCTAGTTGGTGCTAGGTTTGGTGCTAGGTGTGGTGCTAGATCTGGTGCTAGAGTGTTCTACCATCTAGGGTTCATTACTGGCTACTTCTGGGTAAGTGGTCACCACTTGGTGCACAGAGATAGTATGAACTGCAAGACATGACTGTGGGAAACAGCAGCAGGGGTGGGATTCAAATTTTTGACAACAGCCTTTCTCCTTTGGGAGCAAGAAATACTCTAATTGACAATTCCAAAATATAAAATATGCTGAATATTAATATGAAATTTGTATTCACCTTTTGTAAAATGAGTTAACATATTAGCTTATATATAGACATATACAGCCCCTTAATCAACCCATAAACACAAATTAAGTTAAAACACTTACAACAACAGAACCAAGTTAAAAACAGCACCAGAACCAAGAACATATCATAAATACATCACCAGAGCCAAGTTCATACCATAAATACAGCACCAGAGCCAAGACCGTACCATAAATACAGCACCACAGCCAAGATCATACCATAAATACAGCACCAGAACCAATATCATGCCATAAATAAAGCACCAGGACCAAGAATCATCCATAATATGCACACAATCCGCAGAATACCGCCACAAACGACACCAGAGCCAAGATCATACCTAATAACACACCAAAGCCAAGATCATGCCATAAATACTAGCACCGAACCAATTCAGTTATAAATACAGCCCAGAGCTCCGATTCATGCCATTAATACGCAAGCCAATCATCATGACAACATCATCCAACCAGCCCCAGTCAGTCTGCCATATAATACAGCACCAGAGCCAAGATCATGCCAAAAATATACAGCGCCAAGCAAATCAGAGATCAGCCATATAAATCACAGACGCCACAGCAAGATCATGCCATCAAATACCCACACAGAACCAAATATCTACCATATATAACAGACGCCCCCTCCGCCAAGCATCCTCCTAAATCGCAAAACCCAGAGACCAAGATCCAGACACGTTAATACAAAGACACCCCTAGAGCCAGATCATGCCATATAAAGTTCCCAGAGCAGGATCATGCCATAAATGACAGCCCAACCAACACCTAATCGCAGAGCAGAGAGTTAGCCATTAAATACTTTGCACAACACCCACAGCCAATCAGAAATCAGCCATGTAAATAGCCAGTAAGCGCCAGACATGCTATTCGCACCAGAGAAGTTCATGCCATATTGATAATACAGCACCAGAGCCCAAGCCAGTCTCCATAAATACAGCAGCCCCAGAGGCCAAAGATCATACCATAAATACAACACAGAGCAAGATCCATGCCATAAATACTGCCCACAGACCAATGAAACATGCCACCAAATACACAAGTCAATATCAACCATACAAGCAGCCAGATCAATCATAGCCATAAATACAGCACAGCACCAAGAAGCCATAATATCAGAATCAGAATCAAATCACCATAAATACAAGCACCAGAGTCCAAGATCATACCATCAAAATCACAGCACCAGAGCCCAAGATCAATGCCATAATACATGCACCACAGCCAAGAACATTGCCATAAAAGACTGCACCAGAACCAAGATATGCCATAAAATACAGCCCCAGAGCCAAGATCATGCCATATACTGCCCACCCCACAGCCAAATCATAACCATAAATAACCAGCACCACAGTCCAGATCATACCATAATACAGCACACGAAACCCAAGATCAAATACCATAAATAACAGCACCACAGCAGCCCAGATTCATGCAACATAAATACAGCCCCAGAACCAATATCCTACCATTAAATCACAGCCCAAGCCAAGCTCATGCCATAAATAACAGCAAACAGAGCCAAGAATATTGCCATAAATACAGCCACACAGAGCAAGATTATGCCATAAATTAACTGCACCACAGCCAAGATCATGCCATAATATACAAAGCCCCAGAGCCAAATAGCCTAAACAGCCCAACCGTCCATATACAGCACCACAGCCAAGATCATGCCATAAATACAGCACCCAGCAAGCACCCTATCAGATATGCGCAGATCATACTAACAAGCACCAGAGCCACGAGTCTACCAGTATAATACAAACAAGCCAGCCATATATCTACCCTAAACTACAGCACCAGAGCATAAGAGCATACCATAGAAATAAATACCAGTCACAGGACAAGATCATGACCTTAAATACAGCCCCCACCGAGCAAGATGTCTGCCAATAAAATATGAAACGAGCCAAGATCATCGCATAATAGCAGCAAGTACAAAAAGCCCACAGCCTGAAGATCATACATAATTCGACAGACAGTCATAAAATACACACAGCACCACAGCCAGATCATACCATAATACAGCACCAGAACCAAATCATACTAAATAACAGCCCCAGATGCCACAATTCCATAAAGCCCCACAACATATCAATAGACAGCCAGAGCCACGATCATGCCACAATACAGGACCAGAGCCAAGATCATGCCATAAATACAGCACCAGAGCCAAGAAGCCCATATTACCATGAAGGACATAACTAACCGCCCCAGAGCAAAGCGATTACCTGCCATAAATATGCAGCCAACAACCGCCAATATCAGTAGCATATAAACAGCCCAGAGCCAAGGATCATGCCATAATACAAACAGCCCAGAGCCAAGAGCATGCCAAAAAAACAGCACCACCACAGAGCCAGATCATGCCATTAATACCTGCCACCACAAGCCAAATCATACACCTAAATACAGCCCCCCAGAGCCAAGATCATACCATAAAAATACAGACACCAGAGGCCAGGGGATCTCCAAAATATCTGCACACAACAGCCAAGAACATGCACAAATACTGCCACCACAGCCCAAGATCCATGCCATAAATCAGCACCAGAGCCAAGATCATGCCTATAAATACAGCACCAGAACCAACTTATCATACATAATACAGCCCCAGAGCCAAGATCATGTGCACATAATACAGACCAACCAGATCATACCTAAAATACAGACACCAGAGCCAAGATCATCCATAAAATACAGCACCAGACCATATCATACATTAAATACAGCCCCCTCACAGAGTCCAAGGAATCAGGCCATAAATAGAGCCCCCAGGCCATCGATCTGCTATAAAAGTAACTGCACCACCAGCAAGATCATACCATAAATAGCCCAACCCCAGAGACCAAAGATACATACATAAAAACAATACAAAGGCCATATCATACCATAAACATATAGATACGCACCAGAGCAAGATCAGTGCCAATACATAACAGCCCAGAGCCAAGGATCCATGCATAAATACTGCACCACAAAGCCAAGATCATACCATAATACAGACCCCAGAACCAGATCATGCCATAAATACAGAGCACCAGAGCCAGATCATACCATAAATACCAGCACAGAGCCAAGATCATGCCATAAATTACAGCACAAGAGCCCAGAAGGAGATCAGCCATAAAGGTACGCACACAGAACCAAGATTATACCATAAATCAGCACCAACAGCCAAGATCATGCCATATAAGTAAGTCAACCAGAATCGCAATTCTCATACCATAGAATACAGCCCCAGAGACCAAGATCATGCCATAAAATACAGCATACCAGAGCCAAGGATCATGCCATAAATACAGCACCAGACCAAATCATACCATAAATACACACAGCGCCAGAGCAATACTCATAACCAGTAAATACCAATACAAGAGCCAAGATCATGCCATTAAATAACAGCACCAGAGCCAAGATCATACCAGTAAATACCATTACAGAGCCACATCTCCAATTACCATAAAATACAAGCCCCAGACCAAGATCATACATAAATAGAAAGCACACAGCTAAGATCATACCATAATATAGCAACCACAGGCCAAGACCATACATTAAAATCAGCAACAGAAACCAAGATCAACCATAAATGACAGCACCACAGCCAAGATCAATGCATAAAATACAGCACCAGACAATAGTTCATACCAGTAAATAAGCCCCAGAGCCAAGGATCATCGCCAATAAGTACAGCACCAGAACCAAGATCGTGCTCATAAATTTGCCAGCACAGCCAGACAACGATTATGCCGATATTAATACTGCATCCACAGCCAGATCATGCCTTAAATACAGCCCCAGAGCCAAAAGATGCATGCGCATAAATACAGCCCCAGAGCCAAGATCATTGCCTAAACACTGAGATACCAAGACACCAAAGCACCGACCAAGTAGACATCCAAATACAGGCACCAGAGCCAAGAAGTAATCGATACTATACAATACACACCCAGGCCGAAGTCATATCCATAAATTACAACAGCCATCATACATATAGACCAGACGAGACACATACCATAAATACGCACCAGAGACAGATCATGCCATAATACAGCCCCCCAAGAGCAAGATTATGCCATTAAATACTGAACCAGAGCAAGATCATGCAAAATACAGCACCCACAGCCAAGATATACCATAAATACGCCACACGCCAAGATCATACCATAACTACAGCAACAGAACCAAACAATACCATAAATACCAGCGCCTCAGCCAGAGATCACTTCCATACAAACAGCACCATAGCCGAATATCAATTACAATAAATAACAGCCCAGAGCCAAGATCATGCCATAAGATACGCAGACAGAGCCAAGAGGCCTCCATTAAATATCAAGCACCAGAGCCAACAGAGAGTCTGCATATATATACTAAGGCACCACAGTCCAACAATCTACCAGAATTACAGCCCCAGTAGGCTCAGATCATCATAAATACAACCACCAGGCCACGATCATGCCATAAATACTGCCCTACCAACAGCCAAGAACATGCCACAAAATACTTGCACAACAGCCAAGAGAACATGCCATAAATACAGCACCAGAGTCCAAGATTCATGCCATAATAATACAGCGACACCAGAAACCAATATCATACCATAAATTACAGCCCCAGAGAGGCCAAGACATCCTGCATAATATACAGGCACCAGAGCCAAGATCATATACCATAATACAGCAACCGAAGCCAAGATCTACACATAAATACACGGCACCAGAAACCAATATCATACATAAAATACAGCCCAGAGCCAACGATCAGCATAATTGCCATAAATAGAGCCCCAGATCCAAGATCATGCCCATAAAAACATACTGCAACCCACAGGCCAAGATCATACCCATAAAACAGGCCCCAGAGCCAAGCAAGTCAACATACCAATAAACATCAAGAGCCAATATCATACCATAACATATCGCCGGCCAGAAGCCAAAACAGCCCCAAGCCAGCATCACTAGCCCCATCAGCTAGCATACTGCAGCCAACAGTCAGATCAATCATCCAAATACAAGCACCCAGGAACAATCAATGCCATAAATACAAGCACCAGAGCCAAGACATACCATAAATACCAGCACCAAGAGACCACAGATCCTGCCACTAATACAGCACCGAGCCAAAGAGCATGCCATAAATAACAGCAAACCAGAACCAGATTATACGCATAATACAGGGGGCACCACAGCCAAACGATCATGCCATAATACACGCACAAGAACCATATCATATTCATACCATAAATACAGCCCCAGACCAAGACTCATGCCATAAAATACACAGCACCAGAGCCCAGATCATGCCGATAAATACAGCACGCAAGCCCAGGATCAGGCCATAAAAAACGGCCCAGAGCCAAGATCATGCCATGATAAATACAGCACCACACCCAAGGAGCAACCATAAATACAGTCCCAGAGCCAATGATAAAAACATACGCACCACATCAATCATATCAACCGACAATGCACATACCAAAAGATCAATCATACACACCAGACCAGATCATCCATAAATAACGAACCCACAACCAAGATCATGCCATAAATACAGCACCGAGAACCAATGGATTCATGCCATAAATACAGCACCAGCAGTGAGCCAATGTAATCAGACCAGGACAGCAAACATGCCATGATAATATCAGGCACCAGTACGCCAATATCATACCAATAATACACAGCATTACCAGAACCAAATCGATACCAATGAAATACAGCACCCCAGAGCCAATTGGATTCATACCATAAAATACAAGCAACCACACGTCCAAGTCAATGCATATCTACAGCATATTCTCTTCGTATAAATACAAACAGCAACCATGAAATCCACTTCAGTACATAAATGTTGGAATCCAGTAACTACATAACATAGAATTTAGCTGTATATTTTACAAATATTACTGTAGTGGGCTAAGTGTAATACCAGTCAACTAATCTGAGGAGATGAGATGGAACACAATATGAGGGGGAGATAGGGCCAAATATAGGAGGAGAGGAGAGGGCCACAATATGAGGGGGATATGAGGGCCACAATATTAGGAGGAGATAGCGGGGCCACAATATGATTGGATGAAGAGGCCACAATATAGGGGAGATGAGGGGCCACAATAATGAGGCAGATGAGAGGCCCAATATGAGGGGAGATGAGAGGCCACAATATGAGGGAGATGAGAGTGGCCATAATATTAGGAGGATATTATAGGGCGCACAATATGAGGTGTAGATGATAGGCCACAATATAGGAGGAGCTGAGATGGGCCACAATATGATGGGGAGATGAGAGGTCCACATATGAGGAGCGAGATGAGAGGCCACAATTGATGGTGATGAAATAGAGGCCACAATCTAGTGAGGAGATGAGATGGCCACAATATTAGTAGGCAGATGAGAGGTCACATATGAGGATGAGATGAGATGCCACAAGATGAGTGGGAAATGAGGGGCCACAATATGAAGAGATGAGAGCCACAATATGAGGGAGATGATAGCCACAATATGAGGGGGAATGAGAGGGCCCATAATATGAGTAGGAGAAAAAAAAAACTAAGTGGCCACAATATGAGGGGAGAAGAAGGGGCCACAATATGTAGGGGATATAGAGGCCACAATAGGAGACAGTGGAGGATGAGAGGCCCAATATAGGAGATGAATGTTCACACTATGAGGGGAGAATGAGAGGCCACAGATATTGAGGGGAGTGAGAGGTGGCCATAATATGAGGAGAGCTTAAAGGGGCCACATAAGAGGGGGAGATGGAAGGGAGGCACAATATGAGGGGAAGATGAGAGGCCCAATATTGGGGGAGATGAGAGGTCAATATGAGGGAGATGAGATGCCCAATGAGGAGAGAGGAGGGACCACAATATGAGGGGGAGATGAAGAAGACACATCTGAGGATGAGATGGAGAGACACAATATTAGGGAGATGAAAGGCCACAATATGAAGGATGGAATGAGAGGTCACATAAGGAGGAGATGAGAGACCACATATGAGGGTGAAGATGAGAGGCCACAATTGATGGTAGATGAGAGGGGCCCAATATATGGGGGAGATGAAGGCCAACAATATAGGGGGAGATAGATGTCACAATATGAAGGGGGAGATAGAGGCCACAATATGAGGAAGGATATGAGGGACCACAACTATGAGGGGGAGAATGAGAAGACACAATATGAGGAGAGATGAGAGGGGCCACACTATAGGGGGAGATGGAGAGTGCCAACATATTAGGGGGAGAAGGAGAGGGTCACAATGTTAGGGGGATCATTGAGAGGCCACAATATGGGAGGAATATGACCACAATATGAGGGGGAGATGAGAAGACCAATATGAGGAGGAGGATGAAGGCCACCATATGAGGGGAGATGAGAGGGCCCACAAGATGAGAGGAGATGAGAGGTCACAATATGAGGGAGAGATGAGAGATGAGAGGCCACAATATGAGGGGGGATGAAGGCCGACAATAGTGATGGGGAGATGAGAGCCACAATAGGAGGGGGAGATGAGAGTCACAAGATATGAGGAGGAGATGAGGGACCCACAATATGAGTGGGAGATTATAAGGACACACTTATGAGGGGAGATGATAGGTGGGCCACAATATGAGGGGAGATGAAGGCCAAAATATGAGGGGGAGCGAATCCAACATATGAGGGAATGAGAGGTCACAATATAGGGGATATGAAGCGGTCACAATTGCGGGGTAGATGAGAGGCCACAATATAGGGGGAGATTAGGGGCCATAATATGAAGAGAGATGAGAGGGGGCCACAATATGAGGGAGTGAGAAGGTCCACAATATGAGGGGGAGATTAGAGGCCAGCAATAGAGGGATCTGAGAAGGTCACAATATGCGGGTAGATAGAGGCCACAATATGAGAGACATGAGGGACCTCACAATATGAGGGGGAGATAGAAGACAACAATAGGAGGAGGAGATGAGAGACCACAATAGGAGGGGGAGATGAGAGCCACAAATATGAGATAGATGGATTTCACAATATTAGGAGGAGATGGAGAGCAACAATACTGGGGGGAGATGAGCGCCACATAATGAGGGGAGATGAGATGGGGGCCACAATATGAGGGGGATATGAGAGGCCACAATAGAGGGGTGAGATGAGAGGTCACAATATGAAGGGGAGATAGAGGCCACTAAGGAGAGATGAGGGACCGCAATAGGGGGAGATGAGAAGACACAAATATGAGGAGGGGGAAGATGAAGCGGGGCACAATATGAGGGAGAGAAGCCACTAGGAGGGGAGATGAGAGGTCCCAATATGGAGGGGAGCTGAGAGTGCCACCATATGATGAGGAGTGAGGGACCAACAAGATGAGGGGGAGTGAAAGACACAAATATAGTATGAGTTAGAGGCCACCATAGGAGGTGGAGATGATAGTCCACAATATTATGAGATAATTACGGTCACAATAATAGGAGTTATGAGAACCACAATTGAGGGTTTATGAGATGCCACAATGATTATTGGGAGATGATTAGCCACAATTAGTAAGGGAGATGAATGTCCCAATATGATGAGATGATTAGTTACCACAAGATGAGGGTAGATGAGCATGACACAATATTATTTGTAGATTATAGTTGCCACAATATTAGGTTTAGATGAGAGGTCACAATATGAGGGGAGATGAGAGGTCACATAGGTAGGGTTAGATGAGAGGCCACATATGAGAGGAGATGAGGGCAAATATGATGGGGAGATGAGAAGAACACAATATGATGATAATGAGCTGCCACACAATATGAGGGGGAGATGAGTGGCACAATATGATTAGGATATGAGAGTCACAATAATGAGGATGATATATAGACAACAAATATGAGGGGGGGATATGAGAGGCCACAATTGAGTGGTATATAGAGGCCACCTATTAGGGGGAATGAGAGGTCCAATATAGAGGAGATGAGGTTCACATGAGGAGGAGATGAGAGACACATATGAGGGGGAAGATGGAGGCCACATATGCGGGTAGAGGAGAGGTCACAGATATGAGGAGGAGATGAAGCCAACAATATGAGGGGGAGATGTGGGGCACAATATGAGGATGAGATGATATACCACAATATGATGCGGTATGAGAGGCCACACTATTAGGGTGAGATGAAGGCCACAATAATGAAGGCGAAATGAGAGTTCCTAATATGAGGGGGGATGAGAGGCCACAATATTAGGGGAGATGAAGGCCAAATATGAGGGGAGAATGAGAGGGCCACAATATGAGGGGAGATGATAGGCCCAATATGAGGGGGATTGAGGGCCACAATATGCGGGGAGATGAGGGGCCACAATATGTGAAGAGGATGCCACAATATGAGGGGGAGATGAAGGCACAATATTAAGTAGGAATGATCGGCCACAATATGAGGGGGAGATGGAAGGTCCCAATATATGAGGAATGAGAACACAATCATGAGGAGATAATGAAGGCCACATCATGAGTTAGGAGATGAGAGACCACACTATGAAAGGAGATTGATAGGCCACAATATAGGGGGAGATGAGAGCCGACAATAGTGAGGGGGAGAGGAGAGGTCACATAGGAGGGGAGATGAGAGGCCACAATATGAGGGGAATGAGAGGCCGTAATATGAAGGGGAATGAGTAGGCCACAATATAGGGGGAGATGAGAGGGGCCACAATCTAGGGGTAGATGAAAGCCACATTGAGGGTGGAGATGATGGCCACAAATGAGGAGGAAAGAGACCAAAATGAGGAGGAGATGAGGGAAGTCCACAATATGAGAGAGATGAGAGGGGACACAAGAAGGGGAGATGAAGAGGCCACATATGAGTAGGAATATAGGGTACACAATATAGGGAGATGAGAGGCCACAATATGAGGGGAGATGAGAGGTCACAATAGAGGGGAAAATTAGAGGCATAATGATGATGGGTGATATGAGAGGCCACAAATGAGGGGGAGATGAGGGGCCAAAAATATGATAGAGATGAGAGACACAATAATGAGGAGGATGATGAGATGCCACAATATTAGGAGATATGAGAGGGGAACACAATTGAGGAGGAGGAGATGAGAGACCCAATTGAGGAGGAGATGAGAGGCCACAATATGAGGGGGAAGATGAGAGGCCACAATATGAGGAGGAGATGGGGGGACACAATATGAAGGGGAGTTGAGGGGCCACAATATTGAATATAATAAGGGGTCTTGGTTTATGTTGGCCGGGTTGCATTGTGCTTAGTAACACATTTCAGGTCACATGTGGAATAAGTTCGTGTTCATATTTGTGTCCGGGGGAATTTATTTTGGATGAACCTGAAATGTTTCATACTGTAATTCAGTGAGGGGTTGTGTACGTGCCCCTCTGCAGCGCGCACTATGGCCCAGATTATCAGTAGTGCACTCACTAATGTGCAGGGGGTGGCAGATGACGGATTACTGGGGGGAAGGGGTGGGGCGCATGGTCCGAACCTGCGCTGAACGCCCCTGCAGAATATTGTGGTGTAGGTCCATCTACATCACTGGGGTCCCGGACCCTGTACATGGCGGAGGCTCTGGTGGTCTTCAGCCTCGCAGTAGCCTGATTGACTGATCCTGGGTGACATTACATAAGATAAGGAGGAATCCCCCATCACCCCCCCCCCCCCCCCCCACCACCACCACTTATCTCCCCCGCCCCAGACTGATAAGAACCCATTCATTACCTGAAGTGTGAGAGCGGCCATTACTATCAGTGATAAGTGTGGGAAGAGACACCAGCGGCTACATGGGGTCACAGCACAAGACGGATGTATCCTCACCCTGACCTGACCGCAGGAGGACAGTATACAGCTGCTATATACCATATTGTATATACCCCACAAACCGGAGCCTATTATCCTGCACCCCTCACTGCCAATGTTAGTACATAAAACACATAGAAACAGCACCAGAACCAAGCTGACTACATAAATATACAGACCAGAGAACAGATTACACTGAAACAGCACCGAACAAGCTGACTACATAAATACAGGACCAGAGACAAGATTACAACATGGAAACAGCACCAGAACCAAGCTGACTACATAAATACAGGACCAGAGACAAGATTACAACATGGAAACAGCACCGGAACCAAGCTCACTACATAGATACAGCACCGGAACCAAGCTCACTACATAGATACAGCACCGGAACCAAGCTCACTATATAGATACAGCACCGGAACCAAGCCCTACATAGATACAGCACCGGAACCAAGCTTACTACATAGATATCAGTACTATAGACAAATATTACTAACATGAACAGCACCTAACCAAGCTGCTGTACTACATGATACAGGACAGAACACAGATTACTACATAGATACAGGACCAGAGACAAGATTACTACATATAAACAGCACCAGAACCAAGCTGACTACAAAGATACAGGACCAGAACCAAGATTACTACATAGATACAGGACCAGAGACAAGATTACTACATAGATACAGAACCAGAGACAAGATTACTACGTAGAAACAGCACCAGAACCAAGCTAACTACATTGTAGCTCCACGGTAGCCAATAGTCACAGTGATCTCCACAGCAGCCAATAGTCACAGAGCCCTCCACAGGAGCCAATATAATCACAATGCCCTCCACAGCAGCCAATTTTCACAGCGACCTCCACAGCAGTCAATAGTCACAGTGCCCTCCACAGCAGCCAATCGTCCACCGTGGCACTCCACAGCCTCATAGCCACAGTGAACTCCACAGCAGCCAATAGTCACAGTGCCCTCCACAGCATCCAATAGTCACAGTGCCCTATGCAGCAGCAATGTCACAGTGCATAATGCAGCAGCCAAATAGTCCCCACGTGTCCTATGCGAGTGCAGCCATAAGTCAAAGTCCCTCTGCAGAAGCCAAGAGTCCAGTGCCCCCACGCAGCACCAATAGCACAGTGCCCCCCACGCAGCCAACAGTCCGTGTCCCTCCACAGCAGCCAATAGTCACACTGACCTCAACGGCAGCCAAAAGTCACAAGGCCCTCCACAGTAGCCAATAGTCACAGTGACCTCTGCAGCAGCCAATAGTCACAGTGCCCTCTGCAGCAGCCAATAGTCACAGTGCCCTCTGCAGCAGCCAATAGTCACAGTGCCCCGCAGAAGCCAAGAGTCCACAGTGCCCCCGCAGCACCATAGTCCACGTGCCCCCCCGAGCATCCAATATCACAGTTCCCCTTAAATTAATTCAAAGTATATAAGAATTTGTGTTCAACGTGGGTGTAGTAACTGCTGAAAAGGAACACTTAAATCACACTTTATTGTTTACTCTTCCAATACGGCCACTCTCATCTCCATAGAAATCAAATCAGGCTTTCTGTTGTATGGGGGAAATGAACCCTAAAGATCCCACTCTGTCCACGGTTGCCCCACCGTTGCAAAGAAGCTGTTATGGTTCGTCCGGTTGTGGGGGACCATGTTACCTGCCGGTTCTGCCTAATATTTCCCTATGCCTGGACCGTTTCTGCAGCCCCCTCTATAAGGTAGCTGTGTTCTCAGAGCATATGATGCTTAAGGTTGTATCTTGATCGCGGCTGCACATCACACTTCTTTTTGGCTGCCAACCCGCCGCAGACTCTTCAGCACTGATAGAGCCAGGTATTTGAATAGTATACCCAAATGTGATTTTAAGTGTTCCTTTTCAGCAGGTACACTATTTCAAAAGTGCCACATGCCCCCCACAGCAGCCAAAAATCAGTGCCCTCCACAACAGCCAATAGTCACAGTGCACACCACAGGGTATAACCTGGGGATCTCCTGTATATAATGATATATGTACAGCCGGTATAACCTGGAGATCTCCTGTATATAATGATATATGTACACGGCCGGTATACGTGGGGACTCCTGTCATATAGGATATTTACAGCCGGTAATAAACCTGGGTCCTCCTGTATATAGTGAGGATAGGTACACCAGGTATAACCTGGGGATCTCCTTAATATAATGATAGATGTACATAGGCCGGAATACCTGGGTATCTCCTCTCCTGTATTAATGAATATGTACAGCGGTATAACCTGGGAGCATCCTGTATCTATGATTTTACAGCTGGTATAACCTGGGGATCTCCTGTATATAATGATAGTAAAGCTGGTATAACCTGGGGATTCCTGTATATAATGGTATGGCAGCCGGGATAAACCTGGGGATCTCCTGTTATATAATGATATATGCAATCCCGCTATAAAACCTGGGATCTCCTGTAATATGATATATGTACAGCCGGTATAACCGGGGTCTCCTGTGAGAATGATATTGTAGCAGCCGGTTATAACCTGGTCTCCTGTAATAATGATATAATGTACGCTATATAACCTGGGATCTCCTGTATATAATGAATAATGTACAGCGGTCTAACTCGGGATCTCCGGTATAAATGATATATGTACAGCCGTATACATGGGATCCTCCTGGATAAAATGATAATATGTACAGCCGTATAAACCTGGGGATCTCCTTTATATAATGATATATTGCAGCTGGTATCAACCTGGCTCTCCGTATAATAATGAATATGTCAGCCGATATAACCTGGCATCTCCGTATATAGGATATATTGTACAGCCCGGTATACTTGGGATCTCCTGTATATAATTAGATATGTATCACCGGTATATCCTGGGGATCTCCTGTATTTAAAGGATATAGGTACAGCAGAAAACCTGGGGACTCCTGTAATATAATGATATATGTCCAGCCGGTAATATCCTGGGGATCTCCGTAATATCTAATGATTCTGTACAGGCCGTAGAACCTGTGGATCTCCTGTATATAATATATATTACAGCCGGTATACCTGGGGTCTCCTTATATAAGTGAATATATTTACAGCCGGTATAACCTGGGATCTCCTGTATAGAGGATTTGTACGAGCAAGCCGGTATAACTGGGATCTCCTGTATAGAGGATATAGGTACAGCAGTATAACCTGTAGATCTCGTATATAAGGATATATGTACAGCCTGTATAACCTGGGATGCCTGAATATATGATATATGTACAGCCGTATAACCTGGGGAATCTCCGTATATAATATATAGTACAGCCGGTATAAAAACCTGGGGATTCTCCTGTATAGAATGATAATGTACACCAGCCGGATAACCTGGGGATCTCCTGTCGATAATGAGATATGTACAGCCGTTTAACCTGGGGATCTCCTGATATAATTGGATATGTAAGCCGGTATAACCTGGGACTCCGTATCTAAGGCTATAGATACAGCCGGTAGAACCTGGGGATCCTCCTGTATATAATGATAATTACATCCGTATAACCTTGGATCTCCGGTATAAATGATATATGTACAGCCGTATACCTGGGGTCTCCTGTAATCGGATATCTCATCCGTTATCACCTGGGTCCCGTAATATATGAGATAGTACAGTGCCGGTATAACCTGGGGATCTCCTGTATATAATGATGGATGTACAGCCGGTATAACCAGGGGATCTCCTGTATAGATGATATATGTACATCCGGTATACCCTGGGGATCTCCTGTATATATGATATATGGTACAGCGGTATACACCTGTGGGATCTCCTGTATCTAATGATATATGTACAGCCGGTATACCGGGGGAGCGCTGTATATAATGATATATGTAACAGCCGTATAGACAACCTGTGGATCTCCTGTATATAATATATGTACAGCCGGTAGCACCTGGGATCTCCCTGTATAATGATACTATGTACAAGCCGGTAGAACCTGGGGAATTCTCCTGTATAAATGATATCATGTACAGCCGGTATAACCTGGGTATCTCCTTATATAAGATATATGGTCAGCCGGTAGAGCCTGGGGATCTCCTGTAATATATGATCTATGTCAGCCGGTATAACCTGGGGATCCCTGTATATAATGATATATGTACAGGCCGTATCAAACGGGGGACCCCCCTCCTGTAAATAATGATATATGTACAGCCGTATAACCTGGGGATCGCCTGTATAGAATGAGATATGTCAGCCGTATACTGGGGATCTCCTGTATATAAATGATATCTGTCAGCCGGTACACCTGGGGAATCTCCTGTATATAATGATATATTCACGCCGTATAACCTTGGATCTCCTGTATATAGATCTATGTACACCGTATAACCTGGGGCTCCTGTATAATGAATGTAGTCAAGCCGGTATCACCTGGGGATCCCTTTATCAATGATATGTGCAGCCGGTAATAACAACCCGGGATCGCCTGTAGATAAGATGATATGTACGCTGCTAATAAACCGGGATCTCCTGAAACATGATATATTCAGCCCGTATCAACCTGGGGATCCTGTATATAGTTGATAAATGTACAGCCGGTATAACTGGGTCTCCTGTATCTATGATATATGTACACCGGTTAACCTGGGATCTCCTTATATAGTGATCTATGTAACAGCCGAGTAATAAACCTGGGATCTCTGGAATAATATATATGTACAAGCCGGTCTAACCTGGAGACTCCTGTATATATGATATATTACAGCCGGTATAACCGGGGGATCTCCGTATATAGTGAGATAGTTACTGCCGTATAGCCGGGGCTCTCCTGTATATAAGATATTGTCAGCCGTATAAACCTGGGCCTCCTGTATTAATCATATATGTACAGCCGGTATAAAACTGGGATCTCCGTATGAAGATAATATGTCCAGCCTGTAGAACCTGGGGATCTCCTTTATTAGTGTATATGTACAAGCCGGTATAACCGGGGAAGCTTCTGTATATATGCATATGTACAAGCCGGTATACCTGGGGATCTCCTGTATATAATGATCGATGTACAGCCGCTATCAACCTGGTATCCTGTATATATGATATAAGTCAGCTGGTATAACCTGGTATCTCCTGTATACTAGTGATATTAAACAGCGGTATAACCGGGGATCTCCTGTATATAATGAATATGTACAGCCGAATAACCAGGGCATCTCTGTTATAATATAAGTGTACAAGCCGGTATCACCTGGGGATCTCCAGCTCCTTATCTAATGAGATTGTACAGCCGTATAAAACCTGAGGATCTCCTGTATATAATGATATATGTTACCCGTATAACCTGGTGATTCGCCTGTATATAATGATATAGGTACACCGGTATAACCGGGGATCTCCTTATAGAGTGATATAGTAGCCGTATAACCTGGGGATCTCCTGTATATAATGATATATGTTACAAGCCGGTAGAACCTTGGGGATATCCTGTATATAGTGATATATTTACAGCCGGTATAACCTGGGGAACTCTCCTGTAATGTAATATTATGTCCACCCGGTATAACCTGGTGAGCCTGTATATAATGATATTGTACAGCCGCTATAACCTGGGGATTTCTGTATATATGATATATGACAACAACCGGTATAACCTGGGGATCTCCATCTAATGATTATTACAGCCGGATATAACCTGGGGATCTCCTGTATTACTGATATATGTACCCGCCGTATCACCTGGGACTCCCTTAATATATATATGTAAGGCCGGTATAACCTGGGGATCTCCTGTATAGAATGATATATGTACACCGCTATAACCTGGAGATCTCCTGTATATAATGATATATGTAAAGATCAGCCGGTATACCGGGGGATCTCGGTATATACTATATATGTAACAGCCGCTATAACCTGGGGATCGCCTGTATCTAATGATACATTACCCGTATAACCTGGGGGATCGCCTAATATAATGATATATGTACCCGGGATAAAAGAAAAACCATGGGCTCCTGCTATATGATTATTTACAGCCGTTATAACCGGGGATCTCCGGTAGATAAAATGATATAAATGTAACGCCGTAGTAACCTGGGGATCTCCGGTAAGATAATGATATAAATGTAAAGCCGGTATAAACCTGGGGATCTCCTGTATATAATGATATAGTACAGCCGTTAATAACCTAGGGGATATCCTGTATATAATGATCCTGTAACAGCCGGTATAACCTGGGGATCGCCTGTAAAATGATATATGACAGCCGGTATACCTGGGGATCTCCCTGTAGATAATGAATATGTCAATCCGTATAAAACCTGGGGATCTCCTGTATTAAGGATATATGTACAGGCCGGTATAACCTGGGATCTCCTGTATACTATGATATATGTACAGCCGTTCTCAACCTTGATCTCCTGTATATAATGATATCTGTACAGCCGTAAACTGGGGATCGCCTGTATTAATGATAGAATGTGCCGCTGGTAGTACCTGGATCTCCTGTATAATGCAATTGTACTCCGGTATACACCTGTGGAGCTCTGTAGATAATGATAGATGTACAGCCGTAGAACCTGGAATCGCCTTTTATATAATGAATCTTACAGCCGGTATAACCTGGGATGCCTGTATAAAGGATATATGTACAAGCCGTGTAACCGGGGATCCTCCTGTAGATGAATATTATGTACAGCCGGTATAACCTGGGATCGCCGTATATAATGATATAGGTACATCCGGTATAGCAGAAGGACACCCTGGCGGACCTTTGTCTCATCCATGTATATAACTGCTATCTTTTACCTTCCGTTATCACCCAGTGGGATCTACCCTGTATATAATATATATGGACAGCCGGTAATCACCGGGGGACTCTCCTGTATATCATGATATATGTACAGGCCGGTATCAACCTGGGATTCTCCTGTACTATAATGATATATTGTACAGTACTCCGTATAACCTGGGGGAGCTCCTGTATTACTATAGATGTACCCGGTATCACCACAGGGTCTCCGTATATAATGATATCTGTACACCGCGGTATAACCTGGGGTCTCCTGTATATAATGATATATGTTACCTCCGGTATAACCTGGGGATCTCCTGTATATAATGCTAAGCTGTACAATAGCCGGATAACCTTGGGATCTCCTGTATATAATGATATTGTACAGCCGTAATACCTGGGATTCCTGTATATAATGATATATGTACAACCGGTATCCCGGGGGATCTCCTGGTATTAGGATAGAATGTTACAGCCTTATAAAACCTGGGGTATCCTGTAATTAATGATATATGTACAGCTGGTATAACCGGATCTCCTTTATATCATGATATATGTACAGGCCGGTATAACCGACCCTGGGATCTCCTGTAATTAATGAATATATACACCGGTATAAAACCTGGGGAATCTCCTGTATATAATGACTATATGGACAATCCGGAATAACCTGGGGATCTCCGTATCAATGATATATGTACAAGCCGGTATACCCGGTATCTCTGGATATATGATCTATGTACAGCCGGTATAACCTGGGGATCGCCTGTATAGAATGATACATGTACAAGCCGTGCATAACCTGGGGATCTCCTGTCTAATACTGAATATATGTACAGGCCGGTATAACCATGGGATCTCCTGTAATAATAATGAATAATGTACAGCCGTAATAAACCTGGGATCTCCTGTAGATACGGATATATTACACAGCCGTATAGCCCTGGGATCTCCTGTATATAATGATGTTGTACTCCGGTATAACCTGGGGATCTCCGTTTAATGATATTGTGCACCGGATAAACCTTGGTGTCTCCTTATATAAGGATATATGTCCCAGCCTGCTATAACCTGGGGATCTCCGTAAAAATGATATATGTACAGGCCAGGTATAACCTGGGCATCTCCTGTATAAGGGATATATGTAACCGTATGAACCTTGGGGATCTCCTTTAATAGAATGAAGCTATGTACAGGCCGGTTAAACCTGGGATCTCCTGTATATAGTTCAATATGTCAGCCGGTATCAAACCTGGGATCTCCTGTATATAAATGAGCGATGTACACGCCGTATAAACCTGGGATCTCCGTATAAATGATATAATGTACAGCCGGGATAACCTGGGGCGCTCCTGTATATAGTGATATAGGTACACTGGTATATCCTGGGGCTTCTGTATATAATGATATATGTTACAAGCCTATAACCCTGGGGCGCTCCTGTATATAAATGATGTATGTACAGCCGTAGAAACTGGGGATCTCCGTATATAATGTATTGTAAGCGGTATAACCTGGGGATCTCCTGTATTAGTGATATAAGGGTACCCGGTAATAACCTGGGGATCCCTGTATATAGTGAGATATGTACGCCGTAAATAACCTGAGGACTCCTGGAAATATACTTAATAGTACACCGTAGCAACCTTGGATCTCCTGTATATAATGATATTGACAGCCGTATACAAACCTGGGGATCTCCTTTAATAGTGATAATGATGTACAGCCGTTAAACCTGGGGATCCTCCGTGTATATAATGATAGATGTACATGTAAAGCCGGTAAATAACCGGGGGATATCCTGTATTAGGATATATGTACAGCCGGTAATAACCGGGGGATCTCCTGTATGTCATGATATATGTACATCCGGTAATAAACCGGGGAGCCCTGTATATATGATATATGTACAGCCGCTATAAAACTGGGATGTCCTGTATAGAATGATATATGTACAGCGTATACCGGGATCCCCTATATATACATGCTATATGACCCTGTATACCTGGGGATCTCCTGGATATATGATATAGTAAGCCAGTATACCTGGGAGATCCCTGTTATATAATGATATGAATGTACACAAGTACAGCCGTATAAACCTGGGGATCTCCTTATATATTAATATGTACAACCGCTATAACCTGGAGATCTCCTGTATAGAATGAGATAGGTACAAGCCGGAAACCTGGGGATCTCCTGATATATGATAATGTACAAGACAGCCGGTATAACTTGGAGCTCCGATATATAATAATATGATGTAAAGCCGGTAGAACCTGGGATCTCCTTTATAATGATTATGTACACCAGTTAACCTGGAGATCTCCTTGTTATAAATGATTATGTACAGCCGGTATAACCTGGGGATCTCCTGCATAGAATGATATATTACAACAATCCGCTATAACCTAGAGATCTCCTGTATCTATGAGTATGTACAGCGGATACACCTGGGGATCTCCTGATATAATGATATTGTCAGCGCTAGAACCTGGGGGATCCCTCCTTATTAATGAGACATGTAACAGCCGGTATAAACTGGGATCTCCTATATATAATGAATATTTACAGCCGGTGAACCTGGGGATCTCCGGTATATATAATATTTACAGCGGTATACCCTGGGGATCTCTGTATAGTAAGGATATATTAAACCGGTATACCTGGGGATCTCCTTATATAATGATATATTAAAGCCCCGGTCTACACTGGGATCCTCCTGTATATCATGATATATGTACAGCCGGATACCTGGGATCTCCTGGATATATAATATAACATTCCAGCCCGGTATAACCTGGGATCGCCGGTAATAATGGATATATGTACAGCCGGTATAAACCTGGGGATCTCCTGTATATAGTAGATGTACAGGCGGTAGACCTTGGCTCTCCTTTATATACTGATATATGTACAGCCGGTATAACCTGGGGACTCCTGTAGATATGATATATGGACAGCCGTATAACCTGAGGCATCTCCTGTCATAAAGGATATATGTCCAGCCGGTATAACCTGGGGCTCTCCTGTATAGAATATATCATATGTACAAGCCGTCTACCTGGGGAATCTCTGTATAGAATGCTATATGTACAGCCGTATAACCTGGGGATCTCCTGTATCTAAGATATATGTACAAGCCGGTAGAACCTGGGGATCTCCTGTATAGTGAATTATGTATCAACCGGTATAACCTGGGGATCCTCCTGGTATATAAAATAGATTTACAGCCGGTATAACTGGGGAGCTCTGTCAATTAATGATAACGTAAGCCGTTATAACCTGGAATCTCCTGTATAGTAATGATAGATGTACAGCCGTATAACCTTGGGATCTCCTGTATATAAAGGATATATGTGCACTGGTAAAACCTGAATCATCCTATATATACTGATATCTGTCCAGCTGGTATAACCTGGGGACGCCTGTATATAATGATATATGTACAGCCGGTATAACCTGGGATCTCCTATAGATAATGATATATGTACAACCGGTATAACCTGGGGATCCCTGTATTAATGAATATATGACAGCGTATACCCTGGGGTCCCTGTATATAATGATTATATGTACAAGGCCGGTATAATAACCTGGGGATCTCCTGTATATAAGATATTGTACAGCAGCGTAGAACCGGGGATCCCCTGTATATAATGATATATGTACCACCGGGTATAACCTGGGATCTCCTGTATATAAGGAATATGTAAAAACCAAACAGCCCGTATAACCTGGGGCCACCTTGCTAATCCTGATATATGTACACCGGTAACCTGGGGAACTCCGGATTAATGATATATGTCACCGTTAACCTGGGGACTCCTGTCGAATAAGAACATGGACAGCCGGTACTACCTGGGGAGCCCTGATATAATGATCGATGTAACAAGCCGGTATCACCGGGGCTCTTCTGTATATAATGATAAAATGTACATCCGTAATAAACCTGGGGATCTCCTTATATAATGATATCTTACGGCCGGTATAACCTGAGATCTCCTGGATATAATGATAGATGTACAGCCTATAACCGGGGAATCTCCTGTATATAATGAATATGTGCACTGGTAGAACTGGGATCTCCTGTATATACTGATTAATGTAACAGCCCGGTATAACCTGGGAGCTCCTGTATATAAAGATATTGTACAGCCGGTATAACCTGGGGATCCCTGTATTAATGATATATGTAAGCCGGTATAACCTGGGGATCTCCTGTATATATGATTATAGTACAGCCGGTATAAACCTGGGGATCTCCGTTATCTAGGATATATGTACAGAGACCAGTATAACCTGGGGACTCCTGTAGATAATGATACATGTTCAAACGGTATAACCTGGGATCTCCGTAAATATAATGATATATGTTAAGCCGGTATAACCGGGGATCTCCTGTATATAATTATATATGTACACGCCGGTAATAGACCTAGGGGATCTCCCTTATATAGATATAGTACAGCCGGTATAACCGGGGGGATCTCCTGTATATAATGATATCTGTACAGCCTATAACCTGGATAGTCCTTTATATAAGATCTATGTACATCCGTATAACTGGGGATCTCCTGGATATAATGAGCTATGTACAGCGCTATAACCTGGGATCTCCTGTATATAGTGATATATTGTCAGCTGTTATAACGTGTCCTCCTATTAGTATATATATGATATATGTACAGCCGGTATAAAAACCTGAGATATCCTGTATATAATGATATATGGTACCGCCCGGTATAACCTGGTGGATCTCCTAGTCATCAATAATGATATATGTACAGCCGGTATAACCTCGGGCTCTCCTGTTATATAATGATATATGTACAACGGTATAACTGGGAATCTCCTGTATATAATGATATATGTACAGCCGGTATAACTGGGCTCTCCCTGTATATAATGTATATTACAAGCCGGTATAAACCTGGGGATCTCCGTATATTAATGATATATGTCACCGGTTACCTGGGAACTCCTGTCGATAGTGATATACTGTACACCGGTCATAACCGGGGATCTCCTTATATAGGATATGTACTGCCGGTATAACCTGGGGATCTCCTGTATCTAGTATATATGTACAGCGGTTAATAACCGGAGGATCTCCGTAATAAGATATATGTACACCGGTATACCTGGGGATCTCCTGTATATAGTGTAGATGTACCGGCCGTTATAAACCTGGGATCTCCTTATATAGTGGTAATATGTACCCCGTTGAAAGCCTGGGGATCTCCTGTATTAATGATATATGTTACAAGCCTGTATCACCTGGGGTCTCCTGTTATAAATGAAATATAGTCCCGCCGCCGCTATAACCTGGGGATCTCCTGTATGAGATATATGTACGCACGCTATAACTGGGGACTCTCCTGTATATTGAATATATTACCGCTGCTATAACTGGGGGTCTCCTGTAGTAATGATATATTACAGCCGGTATAAAACCTGGGGATCGCCGGTATATAATGTCCATGTACAGAAGCGGTATAACCCGGGGATCTCCTTTATATAATGATATATGTACAAGACAGCCGGTATAACCCTGGGATCTCCGTATAAAGGGATTATGTAGCAGCCGGTAGAACCTGGGGATCTCCTGTGATATAGTGATTAAGTACAGCAGAGCCGTATAACTGGGATCTCCTGTATATAGTGATATATATAATGTTAAGCCAGTATAAACCTGTGAATCGCCTGTAAATGGATATCTGTACACCGGTATAAACCTGGGGATCCCTGTATAATGATATATGTAACGCCGGTCTTAACCTGGGGATCCCTGTATTAATGATATATTACAGCCGGTATAAACCCTTGGATCTCCTGTATATATGATATATGTACAGCCGGTATAAACCGGGGTCTCCTGTATAAGTGATTTATGTCCTCCGTATAACCTGGGGATCTCCTGTTATCGAGGATATTGTACAGCCGTATAACCTGGACTCTCCTGTATATAGTGATATATGTAACAGCGGTGAAACCTGGGATCTCCGTATATATGACTATACTGGACCAGCCGGTATACCCTGAAGATCTCCTGTTACAAAACAAAATATAATGATATAAGTTACAGCCTGTATAACCTGGGATCTCCTGTATATAATGATCTATGTACACAGCCGGTATAAACCTGGGGGATCTCCAGTATAATTGATATATTACAGCCGGTATAACCTGGGGATCTCCTTAGAGAATGATAGATGTACAGCCGGGATAAACCTGGGGATCTCCTGTTATCCTTTATATATACGCCGTATTAAAACCTTGGGTACTCCGGTAATAGGAGATATGTCCAAGCCGGTATAACCTGGGGATGTCCTGTAATATAATGATATATGTACGCCGATAACCTGGGTACTCTGTATATAATGATTATGTACAGCCGGTATAAAACCTGGGGATCTCCTATATATAATGAATATTGTACAGCCATTATAACCTGAGTCTCCTGTATCTAAGGATATATGTACAGCCGGTATAACCGGGGGATCTCCTGTATAGAATTGATTATGTACAGCTGGTATAAACCCGGGGATATCCTGTATATAATGATAATATGTACAGGCGGTATCACCTGGGGACTCCTGTCTAGAATATATAGTACAGCCGTATAACCTGGGGCATCTCCTGTATATATGATTTGTATCAGCTGGTATACCCTGGGGAGCTCTGTATATAATGATAGATGTACAGCCGGTATAACCTGGGGATCTCCTGCATATTGATATTGTATGCCGGTATAAAACCGCGGGGATCTCCTGTATCTACTGAATAGGTCCACGTATACACCTGGGATATCCTGGATATAATGAATATATGGGCAGCTGGTATCACCTGGGATCTCGTATCTAATGATATAGGTACACGCCGTAATAACTGGTATCTCCGGTATATATGATATCATGTAACGCCAGTAAACGTGGGATCTCTTGTTCTAGTGGATATATTACAGACCTCTATAACCTGGGGACTCCTGTATCTAGTGATCTATGTACACCGGTAGACCTGGGGATCTCCTGTGTATAGTGTATATGTCCGCCGGTATAACCTGGGGATCTCCTGTATATATGTATAGGTAACAGCTGGTAATAACCTGGGATCTCCTGTATATCATGATATCTGTACAATCCGTTATACAACCTGGGGATCCTCCTTTATATAATGAGTATGTAAGCCGGTATACCTGGGGCTCCTGTATATAATAATATGTAAAGCTTATAACCTGGGGATTTCCTGTATATAATTATATTACAGGCCGGTATAACCTGGGATCTCCGTATATAGTGTGTTGTACACCGTATAACCGGGGGCTCCTGTATATAATGAATATGTACAAGCCGGTAAACCACCTGGGGATCTCCTGTATACATAGTGAAAGTAGCAGCCGTATCACAAGGGGGATCTCCCTGTATATAATGAAATTTACGCCGGTATAACCTGGGGATCTCCTGTATATAAATGAATATGTCCTCCGGTATAACCTGGATCCTGCATAGAAGGATATAGTACGCCGGTATAACCGGGATCTCCTGTATTAAGGAGAGATGGTACACCGGGAGAACCGGGGATTCTCCTGTAATATGATACATGTCAGCCGGAATCCTTGGGTCTCCGTATATAAAATGAATATGTCCACCCTGGTATACCTGGGGATCTCCTGTTTATGCTATATGTACAGCCGGTATCAACCTGGGGATCTTCCTTATTAATGATATATGTACAGGCACGTATAACTGGGATCTCCTGTAGAGAATGATCTTTGTACCGCGGTTATAACCTGGGGATCTCCGTAATAATGATAAGGTACGCCCGGTATAACTGGTGATCGCCTGTATAGAATGATATATGTACAGCCTTATAACCGGGGATCCCTGGATATCATATTATGTAATCGGTAAACCGGGCTCTCCTGTATATAATTATATATTACCGCCGTATAACTGGTGACGCTGTATATAATGATATATGTACGCCGTAAACCTGGGGATCGCCTTATATAAGGAATATAATTCCACCGGTAATACCTGGGAATCTCCCGTATTACTGATTATGTACAGCCGGTATAACCGGGGAATCTCCTGTATAGAGATGATAAGTACAGCTGGTATAAACCTGGGGGAATTTTCTGTATATAATGATTATGTACAGCCGGTATAACCTTGGGATCTCCTTATATAATGATATATTTACAGCCGGTAATAACCTGGAATCTCCGGTATAGAGTATATATGTACACTGTAAACCTGGGGAATTTCTGTCTAGATATATATGTACAACTGGTATCAACCTGGGATCTCCTGTATATAATGATATACTGTACAGCCGGTAGAACCTGGGATCCTCCTGATGAAGGAATATGTTAGCAGCCGTTATAAACTTGTGATCTCCTGCTATATAATGGATTGGTAACAACCGTCTAACCTGGGTAATCTCCTTCATATAATGATATATGTACACCGGTATAACCTGGGGATCTCCTGTATATACTGATATAAGTACGCTGTATAACCTGGGGATCTCCTGTATATCATGATATAATGTACAGCCGTATAACCGGATCTCCCTGTATATAATGGATCATTGGAACACCGGTAAAACCTGGGATCTCCTGTAAATGATATATGACATCTGTTATAGACCGGGGATCTCCTGTATAATAATGATATATTACAAGCCGGTCTAAAAACCGGGGGATCCTGTAATATAATGATATATGACACCGTAAGAACCTGGGGATCTCCTGTAATATAATGATCATGTTACCGACCGGCTAACCTGGGGATCCCTGTATATAAATATTGTACACCCGGTTACCTGGTATCTCCTGATATATTATATATGTACATCCGTATACCCTGGGGGATCTCCGGTACACATAAGGAGACATGTACACGGCCGGTATAACCTGGGGATCTCCTTATTATGATATATGTACAGCCGGTATAACCTGGGGATTCCTGTTATAAAATGATAGAGGTAAACAGCCGGTATAACCTGGGATCTCCTTATATATGAGATATGTACACCCGGTATCCTGGGGATCTCCTTATATTGATGTATGCTCCGCCGTAGAAAAACCTGGGGGCTTCACTTATATATAATGATATCTGGGCACCGGTATAACCGGGATTCTCCTTATAAAGTGATATATGTTACCGCCGTTAACCTGGGATCTCTGTAAAATAGTGGAATCTATGTACAGCCGTATAAACCTGTGGATCTCCTGTATTAATGAATAATTTACAACCGGTATAACCTGGGATCTCTGTAATAATGATATGTACACCGGTTAAACTGGGGATCTCCTGTCTATACTGTCTCTTAACCGTATACCTGGGATCTCCTTATAGACGTGATATATTTTTTTTACAGCCGGAACCTGGGGATCTCCTGTATATTATGATATATGTACATCCCGTATAACCTGGATCGCCGTATATAGTGATATATGTACATCCGGTCTAGACCGGGATCTCCTGTATATAATGATTATGTACAGGCCGGTATAACTGGGGATCTCCTGTATATAATATATATGTACCGCCGGTATAACCTGTGGGATCTCCTGTATATAATGATATATGTGCATCAGTATAACCTGGAGCTCACTTTATATGTGATATATGTACAGCTGCATAACCTGGGGATCTCTCTGTATATCGTATAATGTACACTGGTATAACTGGGCGCCCGGTAGATCATGATTTGTACAGCCGGTATAAACCGGGGATCTCCTGTATATAGTGATATAATGTACAGCCGGTATAACCTGGGATCTCCTGTATATAGTGATATCTAGACCGCCTATAAACCTGGGAGCGCCTGGATATGTGATGTATGACACGTATAACCTGGTGTCCCCTGTATATATGATATATGTACGCCGTTATAAACCCTGGGGATCTCCTTGTATATATGATATATGTACAGCCGGTATCACCGGGGATCGCCTGTATATATTATTATGTACAGCCGTATAAAACCTGGGGATCTCCTTATATATTATATATAGTACATCCGGTATAAAAACCTGGTGATCTCCTGTATATAGTGAGAGATGGACAGCCGGTATAACTGGGGATCTCCTTCTAATGTGATATATGTACAGCGGTATACCTGGGGATCTCCTGTATTAATAATATAATGTACAGCGGTATAACCATGAGGATCTCCCTGTATCTAATGATATATGTACAGCCGGTCTAACCTGGATCTCCTGGAGATAATGAGATATGTAACACCGTTAACCTGGGGAGCTCCAGTATATAGTGATATATGTACAGCCGGTATACCCTGGGGACTCCTGGTATATAATGATCTATTGTACAGCCGTATAAGCCTGGGATCTCCTGTATATATGTATCATGTACACGCCGGTATACCTGGGATCGCCTGTCATATAGGATTAGTTACAGGCCTGTTAACCTGGGGATGTCCTGTATATAATGATTCTGTAGCGCAGCCGGTAATACCCTGGGGATCTCCTGTATATAATGAATATATGTCCAGCCGGTAGAACCTGGGAGCTCCTATATATAAGGATAGATGTACACCATATACACCTGGAGATCTCCGATATACTGATATATGTACAGCCGGATAACTGTGGGGATCTCCTGTATAAGATATATGTACAGCCGTTATAACCTGGGGATCTCTTATTAGTATATGTGCAGCTGGTTATAAACGGGGGATCTCCTGTATATAAGATAGAGGTACAGCCGGTATAACCTTGGATCTCCTGGTAGATAATATAAAGTACAGCAGTTATAACCTGGGGATCTCCTGTACTATATGATATTGTAAGTCCCGCTATAACCTGGGGATCTCCTGTATATAGTATCTATTACAGCCGGTAAAACCTGGGATCTCCTGTGTATAGTGCGATATGTACGCCGGTATAACCTGGGGATCCCTGTATATAATATATTATGGTACAGCTGGTATAACCTGGGTACTTCCTGTTATATAATGATATATGTACAGCCGGTAATAACCTGGGGATCTCCTGTATATAGATATATTTACCAGAGCCGGTATAACCGGGGATCTCCTTTCTATAATAATTATGTACAAGCCTGTATAACCTGGGGATTTCTGTATATAATGCTCTATTCCGCCTGTATAACCTGGGATCTACCGTCTATAGTGATATATTACAGCGCCGGTAATACCTGGGGATCTCCTGTATTAATGATATTATGTACAGCCGTATAACCTGGGGTCTCTGTATATAATGATATATTACAGCCGTATAACCTGGGGAATCTTCCTGTAATAATATGATGTACCAGCGTATAACCTGGGGATCTCCTGTATAACGGATATAGGTACAGCCGAGTCATAAACCTTGGGATCTCTGCATATCATGTAGAATATGTACGCGGTATAAACCTGGGATCGCCTGTAATAATATATATGTACAGCCGGTATAACCTGGGATCTCCTGTATATTAATGATACTGTACAGCCGGAATAACCTGGAGCTCCTTATATAATGATATTGACAGCCGGTAAACCTGGTGGATCTCCTTATTATGATATATGGACAGCCGGTAAACCTGGTTGATCGCCTGTATATAATGAGATATGTACAGCCCGGGAATAACCTGGGATCTCCTGTATATAATGTTATGTACAGCCTTAATACTTGGGATCTCCTTATATATATATGTACGCGTTAGACCTGGGGATCTCCTGTATATAATATATATGGACAAGCCGGGATCCCCTGGTGAATACTCCTGTATATAGGATATATGGCCAGCCGTTATATCCTGGGGATTCCTGTATTATGAATTGTACAGCGGTATAAACACCTGGGCATCTTCACGGTATATAATGATATATTTACAGCCGGTATAACCTGTGGGATCTCCTGTATATAATGAGATTGTACAAGCCGGTATAACCGGGGATCTTCCTGTTATCGTGATAATCAAATGTACACCGGTATCACCTGGGGACTCCTGTATATGTGATTATTTACACGCCGTAAACTGGGGAATTTCTTTATATGATATATTAAAGCCGGTATAACCTGGGGATCTCTTATATAATGATATATGACAGCCGTATAACCGGGGAAATCTCCTGTATAAAGTGATATATTACGCTGGTGAACCTGGGGATTTCCTGTATATAATGATATATTACAGCTGGTACACCGTTGGATCTCCTGTATCTAATGAATAGGTATCATACCGTATAACCTGGGATCTCCTGTATATAATGAATTATTGTACAGCCGGTATCCCTGGGATCTCCTGTATATAATGTCTAGGTACACGCCGGTATAACCTGGGGATCTGCTGTATCTAATGATATAGGTACAGCCGGATAACTGGGGAATCTCCTTTATATAATATATATGTACAGCTGGTAGAAACCTGGGGATCTCCTGTATATAATTATATTGTACAGGCCGTATAAAACCGGGGGAATCTCCTGTAATATAATGATATGGTACCGCCTAAACCTGGGGATCTCCCCCCTGTATTAGATATATGTAACACTGGTCGCACCTGGGGATCCCCTGTATAGAATGATATATGTACAGCCGGTATAACCTGGGGATCTCCTGTATATAATGGATATTGTACAGCCGGTATAACCTGGGATCTCCTGTATATTAATGCTTATGTACACCGGTATAACCTGGATCTCTTATATAATGATATATGTACACAGCCGATATAACCGGGGTCGCTGTATATAATGATAATATGTCAGCCGTATAACCGGGGGACTCCGGTATATAATGAATATCTGTACACGGTATCAACCTGGTGTCTCCCGTATATAATGATATATGTACACGCAGCCGGATAAACCTGGGGATCTCCTGGGTATAATGATATATTACAGCCTAACCTTGGGATCTCCTTTATATAATGATCTAGTACAGCACTGTATACCCTGGGGATCTCCTGTAATATACTGATGTATGTAAAGCCGGAACCTGGGATCTCCTGTATATAATGATATATGTGCAGCCGGGATACCTGGGGATCTCCCTGTATTAATGAATATGTACAGCCGGTATAACCTGGGATTCTCCTGTATATAGTGTATATGTACAGGCCGTATACCCCTGGGATCTCCTGTATTATAATGATTCTGTTACAGCCGGTATAACTGGGGATCTCCTGTATATATGTCGATAGGTACAGCCAGTTATAACCTGGGATCTCCTGTATATATGATATTACAGCCGGTAGAGACCTGGGGATCTCCTGTATATAGTGGAGATATTCGCCGGATATAACCTGGGGATCTCCTGTATATAGTGATAGATGTTACACGGTATAACCTGGGATCTCCGTATAAGTGAGTATGTCAGCCGGAAACCTGGATCCTCCGGTATATAATGATTATGTACACCGGGTATCCTGGTGCTCCTGTATATATGATCTATGTCCGCCGTATACCCGGGGGATCTCCTGTATATATGGATATATGTACAGCCGGTAATAACCCGGGGATCTCCTGTAATAGTTGGGAAAAAAAATATATGTACAGCCGGTATAACCTGGGGATCGCCTGTCGATAATGAGATAGGTCCACCGGTATAACCCTGGGCTCGCCTTTATATAATGATATATGTCCACCGGTAATCACCTGGGGCCTCTCTCCTGTAACTAATGAATATGTACAGCCGGTAACCTGGGGATCTCCTGTTGATATAATGATATCGGTACGCCGTAATAACCTGGATCGCGTATATGTGATGAGATATGGTTACAGCCGGTCATACCTGGGGTATCGACTTATATAGTGCAATTCTACAGCCGGTATACCTGAGATCTCCTGTACTAATGCTATAGGTACAGCCCGTATAACCTGGGGATCTCCTGTTATAGTGATATATGTACACGTATACCTGGGGATCTCCTGTTATAATGATCTTGTACAGCCGGTAATGACCTGGGATAGCCTGTAGATAGTGATAAATGTACAGCCGGTAGACCTTGTGGATCCCTGTAGTAATGATATATGTACAACGCCTTATAACCTGGGGACTCCTGTTATATATAAGATATATGTACAGCCGCTCTACCTGGGATTTCTGTATATAATGAATATGTAAGCCGGTATACCGGGATCTCCTATATATAATGGATATATTACGCCTTATAACCTGGGGATCTCCTGTAGATAATGATATATGGTACTCGGCCAGTATAACCTGGAGATCCTCCTGTATATAATATAATGTTACAACCGTATAACCGGGGGAGCTCCTGTATATAAGATATAGTAAGCCGCTATAACCGGGGATCTCGGTATAATGATACATTACAGCCGGTATCACTGGGATCTCATATATAAGGATATATGTACAGCCGGTTAAACAAAACAAAAAAATAACCTGGGATCTCCTGTATATAATGAAATGTACACCGTATAACCTGGGATCTCCTGTATATACTGAATATGATAAGCCGGTATACCCTGGGGATCTCCTGTATAAGTGATGATATCGGTACAGCCGCTCTACCTGGGAGCTCCGCATATAATGATATATGTACAGCTGGTATAACCTGGGGAATCTCCTGTTAGAATATATATGTACAGCCGGTATAACCTGGGTATCCTCCTGTATATTAATGATATTTACGCCGGTATAACCTGGGGATCGCCTGTATATATGATATATGTACAGCCTTATAAAAACCTGGGATCGCCTGTAGATATGATTCTGTACATCCGGTATACCTGGGATCTCCTGTATAATAATTATATATGTACAGCCGGTATACCTGGGGAGCTCCTGTATATATGATAATGTACAGCCGTAAACCTGGGGATCGCCCTGTATTAATGATATCATGTACAGCTGTAAACCTGGGGATCTCCTGTATATAATGATCTATGTACGCCGGTGTACCTGGGACTCCTGTATATACTGAGATAGTGGGTTTTGTGGTTTACAGCTGGCCCTATGGCAGAAGACACAATCGTTTTCGCTCCAGGAGTAGGAAGCGAAACACAACAATGATCAGGAGTTTCCGTATTGACTATTCTCCAGGCCCAAATGCGGTTGCCCGGATGCAAGCACCATGGGGATGGATTTTACCCCACTAACCTATGCGCTCTCCCTCGGGACCGATGGACAACGACGGTGATATAGATGGAGCCCTCAGTAGCCGACAGAACCAGGGACTCCTCAATATACCAGCAACCGTACGTGGAATCTGATGGGGTCATGGGATCGCATTGCCTCCGCCTGGCCCGTCTTCGAAATCAACGTAATGAGGGCGAATCCACTCCGAAGGGGGGGGATCAGAGACCGTGTGCTGTACTTCAATAGGCTTGTAACACTCTGCCACCCCCGCTGCTCTCTCAGCAACCCCCCCCCCACCCCCCCCATTCTCCACGTCTATTAATCTCACATAGGAAGGATGGGAAAGAGGCTCCGTAACATGCTCTTCGAAGCTGCGGCACACACAGAGGGCTTTCTGGTAAACACCCCAAGTTGTTTTCAAGGCTGGAGGCCAGATAACACATAAGGAATACCACACTCGGTGCCGGAATCTATGATACATGTCCCTGTTTATGCAGTGTTTGGTATATGCAGGTGTTTCTTTTTACCACCTACTTGGGAAGAATGTATTACCCGGTACCAGTGTACTAGTGGTAGACAGACGTTAGCGACTTAACGATCTCAGCTCCCCGTCCAGTCCTGCTAGCCCGCAAGTTTCCTGGAAGTCGGCGTTCACGCGTCATAGTTCTCTCCTCCTCGAGGTGTCATAAACCTGGGGTCCGGCTTTCTTCTCAAAAGGGATCTGCCAGCATTGTACCAGTCCACGCCGCGCTTCTTCTCTCTTCTCTTCTGTATTTCAATCCCCGCTGCTCTGCAGTTCTCTCGCCTCTTCTGAAGAGGCCGCGCAAAGCGCCTGAACGCAGCCAAAATATAGATAACATTACTTCTATCCTGTCGCACTCATACAGCTCTGAAGTGTATCGGGATTTCACTATAACATATATATCTGCACGATACACGATACTACAACTAGGACAAGTTATACAAAACTATATACCAGGAGCTGAGTGTATACAGAACCCCGCTCCAATATACTATTCCATACACTATTCCTATTCCCTCTCAAAGTACATATCATGTCCAGTGAGAAAAACTTGTACTAGACTAAAATGCAGGCGCAGCTCTAATCCTGACTGTATGGACGCAACATGGACAACATGTCACAAATCGGGCAGATGTTGTTCCATTACTTTCTATGTTAACAAAATTGCTGCAAATGAAGCTGCATACACGATATGCTCACCCGGCGCACCGTGCTCGGGCATACGCCCCCGGGGCTGCCGAGCCTCCCCTCCAGGATAACAAAGGCCCGTGGGCGCTTGGGCGCTCGGCACAACTGTCACCCGGGGCGCCACGTTCTACATACCCCGGGGCACGTTGGATAGCCCCTGTGCCCACCCTCGGGACAACCCCCGGGGGCCTGCGGCAAACGCCCGTGCGCCTCGGGACAAACATCCAGGTCGCCACTGTGACGTACTACGCCCCGGGCGCCAGTGCCTCGGGCATACGTCCACCGAGTCCCGTGCGGGCTACTCCCCGGGGCCCAGGTCGCATACGTCCGGCGCACCTATACCCCGGGCCATGTTCGACCAACTCCCAGGCCAGTGTCCTTGGGACACACCGGGCGACTTGACCTACCCTGGCTTACCATCCTCCAGTCTGCTTCTCTCTCCTCGTCCTCGCTTGTTCTCCTCTTCGCCTTCATTGGCCCTGGGTTTTAGCGAGACGACTCTGGCCTCAGGACAACATCTCCAGCTCATCTACAAAGTAAAAAAATTAGTTGTTGATTGCAGTTATAGAAAGTCACAGATGACAAACAGCCAAGTATTATCCATTACGCGGCGCTATATAGTCCATGTGATGGTAATACACAGGGGGGCGCTGTCCCTGCCATCCTCATACCTTCATCCAATCCACAGGTGTCAGCCTGGCAGGTTTGGGTCTCCGTATTTGGTCAATTTCTTCCCTCTTCTTTCTTTTCTCTCCGCGAGACAATGAGGAAGAGGCGGCTGATGACCCCCGGAAGCTTAAACCTGGAGAAATCGACCCAAATCCGGAGACCAAACCTGCCAGGCCTGACCCTGTGGATATGGATGAAGGTATGAGGATGGCAGGGACAGCGCCCCCTGTGTATTACCATCACATGACTATATAGCGCCGCCTAATGGATATCTTGGCTGTTTTGCATCTCTGACTTTTCTAAACGAATCAAACATTTTTTACTTTGTAGATGAGCTGGAGATGTTGTCTGAGGCCAGAGCTCGTCTCGCTAACACCCAGGGCAAGAAGGCGAAGAGGAAAGCGAGAGAGAAGCAGCTGGAGGAAGCCAGGTGTGTGCAGCTCATAGGGTTATGTCCCGAGCACCTGGCCGCCCCCGGACTGGTGGACGTATGGCCCGAGGCACGCGCGGCGCCCAGGGGACCGGATGTTTGTCCCGAGCACGCGGCCGCCCCCGGGGGGGGGGTTGACGCATGTCCGTGAGAACGTGGCGCCCCGGGTGACAGTTGTGCCGAGCCCCCCAACCCCCCCACGGTTTGTTCTGGGGGGGGGCGCCCCGGGGGCCGTATGTCCCGAGCACGTGGCGCCCCGGGTGAGCACATCGTGTATGCAGCATTTGCAGATATTTTGTTAACATAGAAAGTAATGGAACAAATCTGCCCGATGTGACATTGTTGTCCATGGCGTCCATACATAGGAGCTGCGCCTGCATTTTATCAGTACACTGGAATGAATTGTACTTGAGAGAATAGAAATGTGTAATGGAATAGTATATGGAGCGGTTCTGTATACACTCAGCTCCTGGTATATAGGTTGTAATAACTTGTCGCTAGTTGTAGTATCGTGTATCAGTGCAGTATAATATATGTTATAGTGAAATCCCATACACTGTCAGGCCTGTATGATGTGGACAGGATAGAAGTAATGTCTATATGTGTTGGCTGCTTTCAGGCGCTTGGCGGCTCTTCAGAAGAGGCGAGAACTGCGAGCAGCGGGGATTGAAATACAGAAGAAGAGGAAGAAGAAGCGCGGCGTGGATTACAATGCTGAGATCCCTTTTGAGAAGAAGCCGGCCCCAGGTTTTTATGACACCTCCGAGGAGAACTATGACGCGCTGAACGCCGACTTCAGGAAACTGCGGCAGCAGGACCTGGACGGGGAGCTGAGATCGTAAGTCGCTAAACTGTCTGCTACCACTAGTACCTGGTTACCGGGTAATAATTATTCCAAAGTAGGTAGTAAAAAAGAAATCTACCTGCAATATCCAACATGATAAACCAGGGACATTACTCATAGATCCAGGCACCGGGACTGTGGTATCTCCTTATATGTGTTATCCTTGGCCTCCAGCCTTTGAAAATCAACTTGGGTGTTACCAGAGCCCCTCTGTGCTGCAGCTTTGAAGACTGTTAAGGAGCCTTTCCCATCCTTCCACTATGTGAGATTACACTGTTAAGGAGCCTTTCCCATCCTTCCACTATGTGAGATTACATAAGACAGTGAGAGGGGGGGGGTGCTGAGAGAGCAGGGGGTGGCAGTGTAAAAGCCTATGAAGCTAAATCACAAATGACACACTCCGGGAGCCAGGCTCATTAGCATAATTTTAAAGTTGATTTTCGACAGATGGAGGCCATGGATAACAAACAAGAAGATTACAACAGTTACGGTGCCTGGATCTATGAGTAATGTCCCTGGTTTATCATAATGGATATTGATGGTATCCATCCTATATCCAAACTGCTCAGTTGTGGTCACTATTGTGTCCTCAGAGGGAGAAGCTGCTACTGTCAGTGAATTTGATACCATTCAGTGGAAAAGCATTTTTGGACCTTGGGTACCTGAAATAGTGTAATAGCAAATCACTGATTATCCTTGTTTGTTCAGCTTCACAACCTATTTTGGGGAGACACAAGAGTTTTGTACAATGTAAACGTGTAGTTTCTGGGTGACCTGGAGCTGCCGTGTCTGTGACCCCTGTAATTCTCAGTTTTGTTATTTCGCCACCAGTGAAAAAGAAGCAAAAGAGAGAAAGAAGGACAAACAGAACATAAAGAGGAAAAAGGAGTCTGACCTGCCGGCGGCGATCCTGCAGACCACTGGCGGTGTGTCCGAGCTGACGAAGAAGAGAAGCAAGCTAGTCTTACCCTCACCGCAGGTTTGTATCATGTTTAAGGGGTTGTCCATTTTCCGACTATAACTCATATTGTTTGTGTAATGAAAGGTTATAGAATTGTTCTGTCTATACTTTATGTATCAATTCCTCCCAATTTTCTAGATCTCTGATTGCTGTCCTTCTGTAAGAAGCTTCCCGCGAATAAAAACCGGTGCCTGGTCATGTGATGTCATACAGGTGCACAGCTCATTATATCACAGATAGTAATCAGAGCTGTGTGATATAATGAGCAATGTACCTGTGTGACCTCACATGACCAGGGATGTAACGAGCTGTGCACCTGTGTGACATCACATGACCAGGGATATGAGTCATGCACCTGTGTTACACACATCCATTGATATGAGATCCATTCACCTGTGTGACATCACATGACCAGGGATATGAGTCATGCACCTGTGTGACATCACATGACCAGGGATATGAGTCATGCACCTGTGTGACATCACATGACCAGGGATATAACATTGAATTAATTCAATTGTATTAAAAGTTCATTGTGATATGTGGGTTTAGAAATCTATAATATGGAAGGTCCCTTTTAGAAACCTGCTTTTTTTTCCCCCCTTTTAGATTTCCGATGCTGAATTAGAAGAAGTGGTGAAGATCGGCCAGGCCAGTGAGATCGCCCGGCATTGCCGCACTCATGGCTATGCACCTACTATTGCAAAATAGAAGGGAACTGTCCACAGAGTGTCACCTCACCAAAAAACAGACAGTGTTACATTCCTCGCTACAATCACCAGGCGAGACCACAACTGTCTCAATGGAAAAGTGGCTGAAAAAAATGTATAAAGATGAGCGATTACGAGTAAAATCAATGCACACCTCCAAAATTCAGAAAAACTCTTGTGGAGTGATTGTCTACTGTTAGATATACGCCACAACGACTGACCAGGATGCCTGGGTACTGCAGTAAAATCACTAGGTTTATTTTAACTACTTTATGGGGCACAGTTTTATCACCCCGCACGTGATCAAGCCGACGCGGCTAGATTGCCTAAGTGTAAAGACACAGGAATTATTAAAATGGTTTCATTTTAAATAAAATCAAATTCAATTTCATTTAATTAGCTCTTGCATTAAAGGAAACCTCCACATCACAGCTAATTCATAGAATACTGCACAGGCCTGAGGGATGAGCAGGTACTCATTATCATGGTAAAATCTAGACCTTCTAGAACCTGAGATCTTCCGTTCAGCTGCACAAGGTATAAATCACTGGAGCCCCACTGTGAGTGATTGTCCCTTAACACCCATCTAACCATTTTTTCTTACTAATGTTCGTTCCGGTTTTCATACCTCGATCCTTCCCCATCCGTAACGTTTCAGATATTTTTCGAGGGCTACTGTGAGACACAGTTGTAAATTTCTAGTTGAACATTAATATTCGTGCCATGTCACTTGCACTGCGAAAAAAAAAAATTGCATTGGCCAGTTGCCGCCATAATTCTAATTGACTTTATTTTTCATTTTAATGGCGCCATTTTCTCGTTACCAGGGATGATAAAAAAAAAATATTTTTACTATTGTAAGGATATAACATTTTGGGAATTGCAGCCATAACCTAATCGTTTATGAATTCACTTTTTTTGCATTTCTGTTCTAGGAAAGGGGGCGGTGATATGTGAATGATTTTTTTTGGTACAATCTTTTTTTTTTTTAATCATAGTATATATATTATATCTATCCCCTTTACTTATATATACTACTACTACCGTACTTTATTATTACTTTTACGTTTTCACTGTTCTGACCGCCTCATTGGGTACTTGCCTCCACCGGGTGGTCTGTCCCACCTTATTGCTGTGGTATTGTATATACAGGAATGCTGATTTAACACCAAGACCAGCTGGTGCGAAGCGCCGACACACCAACCAGCTGGGCGACGGCGTGCACACGACGCGCAGGGCCCGCCTGACACCAAACCGCTGGGCGAAGACGTGGCAACACCAGACCAGATGGGCGACGCGCTGCACACCAGACCAGATGGGCGAGCGCCCTGCACACCAGACGCTGGGACGCGCGCAACAGACCAGCCTGGGCAGCTGCACAGAGCCGCGGGCGACGCGCTGCACACCAGACCAGCGACCTGACAGAAGATGGACGCGCTGCACACCAGACCACTGGGGGCGACGCGCTGGCACACATACCATCTGGGCGACGCGCTTGCACACCAGACCAGCTGGGCGACCGCGTGCACACCAGACCCTGGGCGACGCGCCGCACACCAGACCAGTCTGTGCGAGGCTGCACACCAGACCAGCGGGGCGACGCGCTGCAACCAGACCAGGCTGGCGACGCGCCTGCACACAACGCGGGGCGACGCGCTGCCCACCACGCCAGCTGGCGATCGGTGCAAACACACACGACCGCTGGCGACCCTACGAAGTTAGCGCGTAGCCCAAGACCAGCTGGGCGACGGCTGACACGCCGACTAACAGCGAGGAGACGCGCTGCACACCCAGACCACGGGCCCTCAATAAGCTGGCGACGCCTGCCACCCAAACCAGCTGTGGCACGCGCTGCACCCCCAGCAAGCTGGCGACGCGTGCACACGCAGACCAGCCGGGCGACGCTTGCACACCAGACCAGCCGGGGCGACGCGCTGCAAACACCAGACCGCGGGCGACGCGCTGCACACACCAGACCAGTTAAGTGAACAGCTCAGAGCAAGCACCGGTCGTCGTTCGTTCCTAGCAGGTGTCACTGTATTACAGGAGAGGGCTTGTTCGCGCGAACGCACCCCATACACCCATTCACGACCGGCCACGTATATTTACATTGGGCGGTAGAGAAAGGGTTAAAGATTATGACGAAGCAGACCCGTGTACAAGCCCTTGCATACATTTATTGGTTGTCTGCAAATCTTGATTCATGGTGAAGTCTCACCCCTTACACTTGTCTCTATATTCCAAGTCCTGCTAGACAAAATGTCAACCTCTGTCTGAGTGATTCCATGATATGTAGCTGCGACCGGCTCTCCTGCCCCTCACCTTCCTCTGGTGAAAGGAGGAGGGATGGTAGCAATGTGGAGCCAAAGCCATCACTGGACCTTATAGCACACATATATGTTCAGGACGCTCCAGAGCCAATAAGGTGGATGGATCTGGGCGAGTACCTGCTGCGCGCCTCCACTTCTGCTGCTGCATCTTCTATGAAGGAGTCTTCTTGGTCGCTCCTCCAGTTCGCTCCTCAGCTTTTCTGGCAGGACGATGCTCAAAGTCGTTTTGGTTCGCAAAGACATCAGCCCAAGACGGAGCTGTTCCCGGACTCCCTTTCCTGTGTGTAACATAAGAAAAGACATATTCATCAGATACACCCATTAACACCCCACACTAGCCCACCCCCCCCCCCCCTATACATATATATCCTCCCATACAGGTCACAGGTCTCTTTCTGAACTTAGTGAGCGCACCCCATATAAACCTGTGGGAAGTCCGTTTTGGTCGATTGTAAAAGTCAAACATCTACCTAATGTAATAGAAGCCGGTCTGTACTGCACCCACCCCCGGCTGGGGGGGCCGAAGACTATGCAGAGTAAGGACTCTTGTCAAGAACATGTGCAGCCGTGCAAACGTAACGTGTGGTGGCACGCACCTCCCTCTGACTGCACACAGAGCACGGGAGTCCCTGCAGTATATAGAGAAATATATTGCAAAAGCGCCCAGAGAGACGTGCCAGAACTATTTTACCTGTACAGTTCCGGCACTCAGTAGCTCAGACAGCAGAGGAACGTCCTTGTATTATATTTCTATATAATACAGGGACTCCGTCCATTGTGGGATTGTCGCACCATACGCCATGGTTACACGGTATCGCCGTTTCTGTGCAAGAAGCCCAAGAGTGGCCCCAGGCTGCATTCACTACTCCGCAGCAAGAATAATGTGGATCCCTCCCGGCTTTAAGGCTCGTCCCAAATTGCTAATCGGCCATCCCAGTCCTCCCCATTACATTGAATGCTCAACCTGCGGCTGCAATCAACTTCCGTTCTCGTAATTACAATGTGAGGAGTTGTCTTACCTACACAAGCCCATATATATATATATATATATTATATATTATATAATATTATTATAATGTTCTATGTTATTTACCAAGTGTTTAATGTACGTGGGGTCATTGTAATCCACAGATCCGTCTTCTGGATTGATGTTCAGCTTGTCCCGCAGCGTGTTCCTCCCTGGTGTGGCTCCAATAACAGGCTTTGGGGTCATGCCCCCGCAGCGGGGTAAGTCCTTCTGAACTTTGTGATGGCGTTCATGCAGAATAAAGGGTAAAAGAGACACGTTCATAAACGCTGCTACAGAGTGACAGATTAATTCCTGTTAGGAGTTATGTCTACCAGTCTTGTCCGAAATAACAACAGCTCTGTTCCATCTTAACCTCTTAAAGACTCCCCATAGTATTCACATCCTCAATGGTTAAGGCTGTACAAAGAAGGCTCCACAGGCCTACAGGGGCACTGTCTGCTGTACTATGCAGCAGACACCTGGCACAATCTACGTTAGCAACAGTTGTGTCAGTTATCTGTTAGTTGTCTGTGGTCAAAGCCTGCTCAATTCACACAAACATCAGCGTCACACATGGGTGCAGCCATATTGCTTGCAATCTGCCCCCCCCCCCCCCCCCAGTCAATAGGGGTTGGTGATTGGTGCCATGACAGCTGGCAGCCTATAGAGGCTTCTATGTCGCAATTATCACCTTGGCCAGAAGGCGGTGCCATCTAATAGCTTTATATATAACAACGTTTTGCAATACTGTTGTTTTGAAGTATATTGCATGAACAAGGAGATGCCCTAATGTTTAAGCACCCTTATAGGACCTTAGGAACATAAAAAAAAAAAAAAAAAAACTAACTTTATAAAAATAAATTTAAAATTAAAAAAAAATCAAAATCACCCTCCTTTCCCTAGAACACGATAAAAACTCATAAACATGTCAGGTATCACCCCCCTCTTAAATTCTTGATCTATAAAACCCGTAACCCCGAAAAGGAAACCGGACACCTAAATTCTGAAGTGCCATTTTTGCCATTTTGCAAAACTTAACTTTAATACAAAAGTGATCAAAAAGTCGTACAGTCCCCAAAATGATAGCAATAAAACATCAGCTCGTTCCACAAAAAAAAAAAAAAATATAACTCCTTACCAACAGGCTCCATACACTAAGTTAAGTTATTAGCCCTTGCATTGGGCCTTTGTGTTAAAGGTTTAAATTTGTAAAAAAAAAAAAAAAAAAATCTATCAAAACCTAATAGAACCTATATACATTTTTGGGGTGTAAAGTGAAGTTAGTAAAGCAGCGTCCACCAAAAATTATCCTCCTAAATCTCTGTAGAGTTTCTGTATAATCCAGGCAGCCTTGTCTGTAATATAGTGTGTGAGCCCCATATTCCCGAGGGTCTGACTGAATGGCGTGGACAGCACAGTATTCGGAGTCTGGACCACTTTTCTCGCGGTGTAACACCAGAAGTCGCTCTCAGTGCAGGGGGGTGTTGAGACCACCTTTCAAGGGGGTATCCCATTTGTAAGTGCCATCAGGTTCTGTGCTTCCTGAAAATAGAAATAAATATGAATGTTTAAAAAAAAAATTAAAAATAAAAAATAGCAATTCACGTCCATATATGTACTCAATGCATGTCCAACTACAACTCCCAGCATCCTCCAACCACCTGGATCAGGTGAAAACAGATAGGACACAGGATGGTTATGCCTGGCACATAGTGTGTTACCTGCAGGATGCGGGTCCTGGCCGCCGGGGTTTTTAGGGGTTCTGAGGGAGGATGCTGTTATTGGCCACATATATTCGGACAGTTGTGCTGGATCAGAATTTGTGATTCCAGACTCCTCGGCCGTCTTAGAAGAAGTGGTGAAGATCGGCCAGGCCAGTGAGATCGCCCGGCAGACGGCCGAGGAGTCTGGAATCACAAATTCTGCATCCAGCACCTTACTGTCCGAATATAATGTGGCCAATAACAGCATCTCCCTCAGAACCCCTAAAACCCCGGCGGCCCAGGACCGCATCCTGCAGGTAACACACTATGTGCCAGGCATAACACATCCGTGTCCTATCTGTTTTACCTGATCCAGGTGGTTGGAGGATGCTGGGAGTTGTAGTTTGGACATGCATTGAGTCACAGATTGGACGTGCATTGCTATTTTTAATTTTTTTTTTAAACATTCATATTTATTTCTATTTTCAGGAAGCACAGTTTTTTTTTTAAACATTCATATTTATTTCTATTTTCAGGAAGCACAGAACCTGATGGCACTTACAAATGTGGATACCCCCTTGAAAGGTGGTCTCAACACCCCCCTGCACGAGAGTGACTTCTCTGGTGTTACACCGCAGAGACAAGTGGTCCAGACTCCGAATACTGTGCTGTCCACGCCATTCAGGTCAGACCCCTCGGAATATGGGGCTCACACTACATATTACAGGACAAGGCTGCCTGGATTATACAGAAACTCCTTACAGGAATTTAGGAGGATAATTTTTTGGTGGACGCTGCTTTTACAACTTCACTTTACACCCCAAAAAATGTATATAGGTTTTATTAGGTTTTGATAGATTTTTTTTTTTTTTTTTTTTACAAATTTAAACCTTTAATACAAAGGCCCAATGCAGAGGCTAATAACTTAACTTAGTGTATGGAGCCGTGTAAGGAGTCATATTTTTTTTTTTTTTTTGTGGAACGAGCTGATGTTTTCATTGCTATCATTTTGGGGACTGTACGACTTTTTGATCACTTTTGTATTAAAAGTTAAGTTTTGCAAAATGGCAAAAAAGTGGCACTTCAGAAATTTAGGTGCCGGTTTCCTTTTACGGGGTTAACGGGTTTTATAGATCAAGAATTTTAAGAGGGGGCGATACCTGACATGTTTATGATGTTTTTATGTGTGTTCTAGGGAAAGGAGGGTGATTTTGAATTTTTTTTTAATTTTAAATTTATTTATTTTTATAAAGTTTTTTTTTTTTTTTTTTTAAGTTCCTAAGGTCCCTAAGGGTGCTTAAACATTAGGGCATCTCCTTGTTCATGCAATATACTTCAAAACAACAGTATTGCAAAACGTTGTTAATATAAAGCTATTATATGGCACCCTGCCTCTGGCCAAAGGGTGATAATTGGCAGACATAGAAGCCTTCTAGAGGCTGCCAGCTGTCATGGCAACCAATCAGCAACCCCTATTGACTGGTGGGGGGTGGGCAGATTGCAAGCAATATGGCTGCACCCATGTGTGACGCTGCTGTTTTTTTTTTTTTTTTTTTAAAGTCCCTAAGGGTACTTAAACATTAGGGCATCTCCTTGTTCATGCAATATACTTCAAAACAACAGTATTGCAAAACGTTGTTAATATAAAGCTATTATATGGCACCCTGCCTCTGGCCAAAGGGTGATAATTGGCAGACATAGAAGCCTCTTATAGGCTGCCAGCTGTCATGGCAACCAATCAGCAACCCCTATTGACTGGGGGGGGGGGGGGGGGGAAGATTGCAAACAATATGGCTGCACCCATGTGTGACGCTGCTGTTTGTGTGAATTGAGCGGCTTTGACCACAGCAACTAACAAGATAACTGACACAACTGTTGCTAACGTAGATTGTGTGCCAGGTGTCTGCTGCATAGTACAGCAGACAGCTGCCCTGTTAGGCCTGTGAGCCTTCTTTGTACAGCCTTAACCAATTGAGGATTAAACGAGCTGGCACTGTGGTGACCTCACATGACCTGGATTCTAATGAGCTGTGCACCTGTGGACCTCACATGGGCCAGGGATGTAACGAGCTGTGCACCTGTGTGACCTCACATGGCCAGGATGTACGCGCTGTGCACCTGTGTTACCTCGCATGACCACGGGAGTAACAGCTGTGCACCTACATATAGCACATGACTGGATTCTAATGGGCTGTTGGCACCTGTGTGACCTCAACATGACCATGATGTAACTAGCTGTGCACCTGTTGTGACCTCAACATGACCAGGGATTAACGAGCTGTTGCACCTGTGTGACCTCACATGACCAGGTATGTAACGAGCTGTGCACTACTAATATCACATGACCGGTTCCTAATGAGCTGTGCACCTGTGTGACCTCACATGACCAGGGATGTAACGAGCGGTGCACCTGTGTGACTCACATGACCAGGGATGTAACGAGCTGTGCACCTGTGTGACTCACATGACATTGATGTAACAACTGTGCACCTGCATAATATCACTGACCAGGGTGTAACAAGCTGTGCACCTGTGTGACCTCACATGACCCGGATGTACGAGCTGTGCACCTGTGTGACTCACATGACCAGGGATGTACGGCTCTGTGCACCTGGGTACCTCAACATGACCTGGATTCTAAATGAGCTGTGGGCACTGGTGACCTCACGGCCAGTGTAACGAGCGTGCACCTGTGTGACCTCACATGGCCAGGGATGTACCGAGCTTGCACCTGTGGTGACCTCGGATACCAGGGATGTAACAAGCGTGCACCACATACTATCACATGACCTGGATTCTAATGAGCTGTGCACCTGTTGTGACCTCACATGACCAGGATGTAACGAGTCTGTGCACCTGTGTGACCTCACATGACCAGGGATGTAACGACTGTGCACCTGTGTGGACCTCACATGCCCAGGGGATGTAACACTTGCACTACATAAGATCACATGACCAGGATTCTAATGAGCTGTGCCCTGTTGTGACCTCACATGACCAGGGATGTACCGAGCTGTGCCCCTGTGTACCTCAGAAAAAAAAAACAACATTACCAGGGATGTAACGAGCGTGGCACCTGTGTGACATTACTGACTCAGGGCTGGTTTCTATCCCATAGCAGTAAACAGACCGCGATAGTTAGATAACTGTGAGGAATAAATGCATCAAGTATATTGAACATTTAGAATTTTTCATTACACAACCATACCATATTGCTGAAAGTGGGACGACCCATTAAGAGGAAGTCTTATTCAAATGTATTAAAGTTCATTTGTGATATTGGGTATTAGAAACTATAATATGGAAGGTCCTTTTAGAAACCTGCTTTTTTTTTCCCCTTTTAGATTCCGATGCTGATTAGAAGAAGTGGTGAAGATCGGCCAGGCCAGTGAGATCGCCCGCAGACGGCCGAGGAGTCTGGAATCACAAATTCTGCTCCAGCCCCTAACTGTCCGAATATAATGTGGCCAATAACAGCATCTCTCCCTCAGAACCCCTAAAAACCCCGGCGCCAGGACCGCATCCTGCAGGAACACACTATGTGCCAGGCATAACCATCCTGTGTCCTATCTGTTTACCTGATCCAGGTGGTTGGAGGATGCTGGGAGTTGTAGTTGGACATGCATTGAGTGACAATATGGACGTGCATTGCTATTTTTTATTTTTATTTTTTTTAACATTCATATTTATTTCTATTTTCAGGAAGCACAGAACCTGATGGCACTTACAAATGTGGATACCCCCTTGAAAGGTGGTCTCAACACCCCCCTGCACGAGAGGACTTCCTGGTGTTACACCGCAGAAACAGTGGTCCAGACTCCGAATACTGTGCTTTCCACGCCATTCAGTCAGACCCTCGGAGTATGGGGCTCACACTACATTACAGACAAGGCTGCCTGGATTATACAGAAACTCCTACAGGAATTTTTTGGAGGATAATTTTTGGTGGACGCTGCTTTTACACTTCACTTTCACACCCAAAAATGTAATAGGTTTATTAGGTTTTGATAGATTTTTACAAATTTAAACCTTTAAACAAAGGCCCAATAGAGGGCTAATAACTTAATTAGTGTAGGAGCCTGTGTAAGGAGTCATTTTTTTGTGGAACGAGCTGATGTTTTTATTGCTATCATTTTGGGGACTTTACGACTTTTTGATCACTTTTGTATTGAAAGTTAAGTTTTGCAAAATGGCAAAAAGTGGCACTTCAGAATTTGGGTGCCGCTTTTTTATAGATCAAGAAGTTTAGAGGGGGCTGATACCTGACATGTTTATGATTTTATCGTTTTGATGTGTTCTAGGGAAAGGAGGGTGATTTTGAATTTTTTTTAATTTTAAATTTATTTTTATTGTTTTAAGTTTTTTTTTTTTTTTTTTTAGTGTCCCCTAAGGTATAAGGGTGCTTAAACATTAGGGCATCTCCTTGTTCACTGCAATATACTTCAAAACAACAGTATTGCAAAAATTGTTAATATAAAGCTATATATGACCCTGCTTCTGGCACAGATTGATAATTGCAGACATAGAAGCCCCTATAGGCTCCCAGCTGTCTGGCACCAATCAGCAACCCCTATTGACGGGGGGGGCAGATTGCAAGCAATATGGCTGCACCCATGTGTGACGCTGCATGTTTGTGTGAATGAACGGCTTTGACCAAGCAACTAAAGATAACTGACACAACTGTTGCTAACGTAGATTGTGCCAGGTGTCTGCTGAATAGTACAGCAGACATGTGCCCCTGTA
>CM033643.1:3057155-3088250 GCA_019512145.1 Engystomops pustulosus | reverse complement strand
TGTTAGGCCTGTGAGCCTTCTTTGTACAGCCTTAACCAATTGAGGATGTGAATACTATGGGGAGTCTTTAAGAGGTTAAAGATGGATACAGAGCTGTTGTTATTTCGGACAAGACTGGATTAGACATAAACTCCTAACAGGAATTAATCTGTCACTCTGTAGCGCGTTTATGAACGTGTCTCTTTTACCCTTTATTTCTGCAGAACGCCATCACAAAGTTCAGAAGGACTTACCCCGCGAGGGGGCATGACCCCAAAGCCTGTTATTGGAGCCACACCAGGGAGGACACCGCTGCGGGACAAGCTGAACATCAATCCAGAAGACGGATCTGTGGATTACAATGACCCCACGTACATTAAACACTTGGTAAATAACATAGAACATAACATATATATAAGGGCTTGTGTAGGTAAGACAACTCCTCACATTGTAATTACGAGAACGGAAAGTGATGATGCAGCCAGCAGGTTGAGCATTCAATGTAAATGGGAGGACTGGGATGGCCGATTAGCAATTTGGGACGAGCCTTAAAGCCGGGAGGGATCCACATTATTCTTGCTGCGGAGTAGTGAATGCAGCCTGGGGCCACTCTTGGGCTTCTTGCACAAGAACGTGCGATACCCGTGTAACCATGGCGTATGGTGCGACAATCCCACAATGGACGGGAGTCCCTGTATTATATAGAAATATAATACAAGGACGTTTCCTCTGCTGTCTGAGCTACTGTGCCGGAACTGTTACAGGTAAAATAGTTCTGGCACGTCTCTCTGGGCGCTTTTGCAATATATTTCTATATACTGCAGGGACTCCCGTGCTCTGTGTGCAGTCAGAGGGAGGGTGCCACCACACGTTACGTTTGCACAGGCTGCACATGTTCTTGTACAAGAGTCCTTACTCCTGCATAGTCTGCGGCCCCCCCCAGCCGGGGGTGGGTGCAGTAACAGACCGGCTTCTATTAGCATTAGGTAGATGTTTGACGTTTACTTCATCGACCAAAACGGACTTCCCACAGTGTTTATATGGGGTCTGCGCTCACTAAGGTTCAGAAAGAGACCTGGTGACCTGTATAGGGAGGGATATATATGTATAGGGGGGGGGGGTAGGGCTAGTGTGGGGTGTTATATGGGTGTATCTGATGAATATGTTCTTTTCTTATGTTACACACAGGAAAGGGAGTCCCGGGAACAGCTCCGTCTTGGGCTGATGTCTTTGCCGACACCAAAAAACGACTTTGAGATCGTCCTGCCAGAAAATGCTGAGCGAGAACTGGAGGAGCGAGACCAAGAAGACTCCTTCATAGAAGATGCAGCAGAAGTGGAGGCGCGCAAGCAGGTACTCGCCCAGATCCATCCACCTTATTGCTCTGGATGGCTCCTGAACATATAATGTGTGCTCTAAGGTCCAGCTGATATTGGCTTTGGCTCCACATTGCTACCATCTTCCTCCTCCTTTCACCAGATGAGAGGTGAGGGGCAGGAGAGACGGTCGCAGCTACATATCATGGAATACACTCAGACAGAAGGTTTGACATTTTTGTCTTAGCAAGGACTTGGAATAGAGCAAGTGTAAGGGGTGAGACTTCACCCATGAAATCAAGATTGCAGACAACCCATAAATGTATGCAAGGGCTGTACACGGGTCTACTTCGTCATAATCTTTAACCCTTTCTCTACCGCCCAATGTAAATATACGTGGGCCGGTCGTGAAGGGGTGTATGGGGTGCGTTCGCAGAACAAGCCCTCTCCTGTAATACAGTTGACACCTGCTAGGAACGACTGCGACCGGTGCTTGCTCCTGACTGCTTCACTTAACTGGTCTGGTGTGCAGCGCGTCGCCCAGCTGGTCTGGTGTGCAGCGCGTCGCCCAGCTGGTCTGGTGTTCACCGCCGCCATCTTGTAAATGTTGCCACCGCACCCTCCTTGACGTCATCGTACAAAAGACAACTAGGAACCCATTAAAAGCAGTCATTAGGATTTTCTTCTCGGTCTAAGACAACCCTTGAATATAAAAGGCAAATTACTGGGGGACAGGCGGTCCACCCTACTTAAGGACACCCGACTTACCGACACCCATATTGTTACACCTCTGTGACGCTCTCTGGATGTTACTATTGTCCCAGACCTGCATGATCAGACTGTAAGTGTCGTAATGACTTTATCATAATCCTTGGTCCGCATTACGCAAAAACCTTCTTTTGTCTGGATCTACAATGATAAAATATACAGTTCGACTTACATATACAAATTCAAACTTAAGAACAAACCTCCGACCCTATCTTGTACGTAACCCGGGAACTGCTGTATATACATACACATCATACCGTTGGGATCAGACCCCCCTAGTTTCAAGAACCCAATGAGGCTTCAAACCGTAAACTCAAAAAAGTATATTATCGTAAAAAAAAAAAAATGTACACCGCCCCCTTTCCCTAGAACAGAAATGCAAAAAAGTGAATTCATAAACATATTAGGTATAGCTGCATCCCAAAATGTTCTATCCATTACAATATAAAAATATTTTTTTTTTTAAATCCCTGTAACGGAAAATGGCGCACATTAAAAATGTAAAAATAAAGTCAATTAGAATATGGCGCAACTGCCAATGCAATTTTTTTTTTTCCAGCTTGCAAGTACATGGCACAGAATATTAAATGGTTCAACTAGAAATTTACAACTTGTCTCACAGAGCCCTCGAAAAATATCTGAAAGTTACGGCTTGGGGAAGGAGAGGAATGAAAACCGGAAACATTTAAAGAAAAAATGGTTATGATGGGGTTAAAGGGACAATCACATCACAGTGGATCCAGTGATTTATACCTTGTGCAGGGCCTGACGGAAGGACTCCAGGTTCTAGAAGGTTCTAGGATCTACCATGATAATGAGACCTGCTCCTCCCTTCAGGCCCTGTGCATGTATTCTATGAATTAGCTGTGATTGGAGGGTTCCTTTAATGCAAGAGCTAATTTAAATTGAATTTGATTTATTTAAATGAAGACCAATTTTAATAATTCCTGTGTCTTTACCATTAGGAAATCTATGCCGCGTCCGGCCTGATAACTGACGGGGTATGATAAATCTTGCCCCAATAAGTAGTTAAAATAAACACTAGGTGTATTTTACTGCAGTACCACACACGGCCTGTCAGTCGCTGTGGCGCTATATCTAACACTAGACAATCCCTACAAGAGTTTCTGAATTTTGGAGGTTGCATTGATATTTACTCGTGAATCGCTCACTATTTATACATTTTTCAGCCAATTTTACATGTAACTCCTCTATGAGAAATACCTTTGAAACCAATATTCCTTCTATTTGCACGCCCAGCTGGTCTGGTGTGCAGCGCGTCGCCCAGCTGGTCTGGTGTATAAAAGCAAATTACTGTATATACAATACACAGCAATACAGTTGGGATCAGACCCCCTAGGGTTCAATAACCCAATGAGAACTTCAATAACAGTAAAACTAAAAAAATATATAGATTGTAAAAAAAAATAAAAATGTACAAATAAAAATTCATATCACCGCCCCTTTCCCTAGAACACAAATACAAAAAAAGTGAATTCCTAAACACATTAGGTATAGCTGCATCCCAAAATATATATATTTGTATTATATATTATTATTCCCAGTAACTGAAAATGACACACAAGCTGTAAAAATAAAGTCAATTAGAATGTGCCACAACTGTGTTTTTTTTGCAGCTTCCCAGTACATGAAACAGAATATTAAATGGTTCAGCTAGAAATTTGCAATTTCCAAATGTAGATTACAAGCCGTCAATAAAAATCTGAAAGTGACGGCTTGTAAAGGAAGAGGAATGAAAAACGGAAACGTAAAAAAGAAAATTAATTGTTATGAAGGGGTTAAAGTGACAATCCAGTCACAGCGGATTCAGTGATTTTATACCTTGTGCAGGACATGAAGGAAGGAGCAGGACTCCAGGTTCTAGGAATGCAATGATAATGAGACCTGCTCCTCCCTTCAGGCCCTGTCCATGTATTATTGTATGAATTAGCTGTGATTGGAGGGTTACTTTTAATGCAGCTGTTTATTTAAATGACATTTATTTAAATGAAGACCAATTTGCCAATTTTAATAATCCCTGTGTCTTTACCAGAAGGAAATCTATGCCACGTCCGGCCTGATAACTGATGGGGCTTGATAAATCTTGCCCCAATAAGCAGTTAAAATAAACACTGGGTGTATTTTACTGCAGTACCACACACAGCCTGTCAGTCGCTGTGGCGCTATATCTGGTAGAAAGCAGTTAGATTTCTCTAACAATAGACAATCCCTACAAGAGTTTCCGAATTTTGGAGGTTGCATGGATATTCACTTGTGAATCGCTCACTATATATACATTTTTCAGCCAATTTTTCAAGTGGCTCCTCTATGAGAAATACCTTTGAAACCAATATTCCTTCTATTTGCAGGCTGTGAGAGATGCCCAGCGGGCAAAGGAACTGAAGCAGAGACATAAAGCCGTCCAAAAAGACTTACCGAGGCCCTCTGAGGTGAGCAGGGAATTTTTTTTTTTTTTTTTATGTATTTTCCGTGGTTAGATTTGTTACACTCACAGCTTTACAGCCTTGTGGCCATCATCAGCATGTGCTCATCTCATCATAGATACATAGGCCAGCCTATACTCTATCTGTATCTCTGTCTATCTGTATCTATCTCTCCATCTATCTATCCATCACATATCTATCTCCTATCTATCTCATGTCTATCTATTGCTGTGATCATGTAGTACTGCAAACAGTGTTAGGTATTGTCCCGGAGAGATGTGTAATCAGACCTCTGTATGTTTTGTTAGTAGCAGCAGGACTGTGATGTAGATTTATGTCTCCGGATTCTTGCTTCACTAATTGCACTGGGATTGTGTCCTCACACTGCTGTGCTCTCTGCAGCCAGTGTTAAGTATAGTCCCTTTGTAATCAGACCTTTGTGTATGCTAGTACCGGTAGCAGCAAGACTGTAAAATATATGGATTTATAATCCAGTATTGTAGCTTCTCTAAGATCACTGGTAATGTGTCCTCGCACTGCTGTGTTCTGTGCACTCTGCAGCCAGTGTTCGGTATAGTCCCTAGAGAGATGTTTAATTATACCTTTATGCGTGTTGTTAGTAGCAGCAGGACTGATTTATATTCCAGGATTATAGCTTCTCCGAGAGCATTGGGAGCATACCCTCACACTGCTCTGTTCTGTGCTCTCTGCAGCCACAGAGAAGTGTGTAATCATACATTTGTGTGTATTGTGAAAGATGCATGTATATTCCTGGATTGTGGCTTCTCCACATTTACTGGGGGATCTCAGCTCTTTGCATTGGTCTTCTTCACAGCCCCTCCCATCTGCTCTGAGTGGCTGCTGTAGTATCCATCCAGAAGCCTGTTACAGCTGTTACTCAGAGCACATTCAGGATTTGTGGAGCAGCACAATGCACAGAGCTAAGAGGCTGTGAATGTATGAGGGGTTTATGAATTGGGATTACATTTAGTTGTTACAGGTTTCCTCCTAGTTTGGTCCTGATGAATGTATAACACTTGTCCCTGTGCAGGTAAACGAGACCATCCTGCGGCCGCTGAACGTGGAGCCGCCTCTGACCGACCTGCAGAAAAGCGAAGAGACGATCAAGAAGGAGATGATCACAATGCTGCACTACGACTCCATGCATCATCCCTACGGAGATAACCCCCCTGCCAGCAAGAAGGGGAAGGCTCCGGGCTCGGCCTCCACCAGCGCTGAACACGTGGCCTTCCTGGAGCACAATCCCTATGATAAGTTCGCAGAGGATGAGCTCAGTTATGTAAGTAGCTGCAGGATAACGTGGGCTCGTGTCACTGCATCACCCAACCTGTTGGGGTATGAAGTATTACACAGTCCTCACCACATTCACTTATCTAGCAGGGCGTTTAGTCCTTTGGGAATTGAAGAAAACCTTTATAGAGTCCTAATTAAAGGAAACTTACATTGAGAAATCAACCTATTAAGGTAGATCTGATGGTAGGTTCCTATTAACCTACTAAACCCTAATCTAACCTTCTAACACTTTCTAAACAAAGCTAAACTTTATAAAGCTTTGACATTTTTTTCTATCCTGTTTGCAGATCCCCTAGGGTACTTTAACCCTAGTGGGGTCTGATCTTCTAACCTCATTCTGCAATACAGCTGTGTTGTATTACATGGCGATTTGTGTTCAATCAGCACACTGTAACAAAGCTCCAGAAATGACAAGTTCTGGAGTCTTGCATAAACTCCAGGCTGTCATGGAAACAGAGCGTCATCCCCGATGACATCACAGGGAGCGGCGTTCCCATTTCTTTCCCTTTGCATTTACACTGCATTGATCGCAGGTGTTATATATTTTGGATGTATACATAGAGACACAGCGGAGACACTGGTGAGATGTGATTGATCCCTCTCGCGACGCTAGGAGTCCCTGAGATATCAATGCTGCCCCATATAAATAGTTGTATAGATAATAATCTCCTTCTTCCCCGTCCAGGCGGAGGAGCTGCTGCAGCAGGAGATGGAGAGGGTGAAGCAAGGCATGGGCCATGGAGACCTGTCCCTGGACGCCTACAACCAGGTGTGGGAGGAGTGTTACAGTCAGGTGCTCTACCTGCCCGGACAAGGGCGATACACCCGAGCCAACCTGGCCAGCAAGAAGGACAGGATAGAGTCTCTGGAGAAGAGGCTGGAGGTGAGTGATCGCTCTCTGTACACCTGCATCGTGATAGTGGGTCAGCACCGGATCACCTGGTACCAGGCATGTGACATCCCAGTGACATTACTTGCTCATACAGATCCTTCTATATCTGTCGCTCATAGCTGCAACGTCCGCTGCACCCTCCAATGGACTGCTAATGGTGGCCTGGGAGCCGACCCATACACGTGTATAGCACAGTTAATACCCTTGATCCACCAGTAGATGGCAGTGATGATCTTCACATCTCCAATAATCCAAAAAACGAACATTTTATTGAATTTCATGTCCTCTGTTTTTTAGATTTTTTTGTTTTTTTTTTCTTTTTCTGACCAAACTTCCTTTGAAATTTGGAAAGCTTACTCGGTAGATAATTTTCATTGTTCATACGTAAAGGAGTAGCTGAGCTGCAAGTGTTAAAGGGGATATACAAGATCTCTATTGATGGATATTCCAGGTGCAACCATCCACCCCTTGTACTGATCAGATGTTCTCCATCTGTGTTTCGGCCCCAGTATAATAGTATATATTTAAGAATTGTATATTCTCCAAGTTTTGGTAACTTTGTGCAGATTTGAGTAATAAGAATATATGTGTATCTATCAGTTTCTAAGGTTACAGACTACAAGCTAGCCCTAGGCTGACCTCGATGTCTGTCCTCTACTGTCCGCCAGCCACCCGTGCGTTGAACTTCTACTAGAAGAATATTTTGATGGATATAAGTTTTTGTTTGTTCGTGTTTTCTTTATAGATAAACAGAGGTCACATGACGGCGGAAGCCAAGAGAGCGGCAAAGATGGAGAAGAAGTTGAAGATCCTGTTGGGAGGTTACCAGTCCCGAGCGATGGGGCTTATTAAACAGCTGAACGAAATATGGGATCAGTATGAACAGGCCAACCTGGAGCTCAAGACGTTTGAGGAGCTAAAGAAGCACGAGGATATTGCCATCCCCAGGAGGATAGCAGTAAGTGCAGTTGTAGTGTATCTGCATAATAGTGAGTGCAGCTCAGGTGTATAATACATTTTGTTATTCAGAATAAGTAATGTCATGTATGTACACAGTGACTGCACCAGCAGCAGAATAGTGAGTGCAGCTCTGGAGTAAAATCGGAGTGTAACTCCAGGATCAGTACAGATAAGTAATGTCATTATGTACACAGTGACTGCACCAGCAGCAGACAGCAGAATAGTGAGTGCAGCTCGCGTGTAATACAGGATGTAACTCAGGATCAGTACAGGATAAGTAATGTCATGTATGTACACCAGTTGACTGCACCAGCAGCAGAATAAGTGAGTGCAGCTCTGTAGTTATAATAGAGGATGTAACTCAGGATCAGTACAGGATAAGTAATGTCATGTGTACACAGTGACTGCACCAGCAGCAGAATAGTGAGTGCAGCTCTGGGGTTATAATACAGGATGTAACTCAGGATCAGTACAGGATAAGTAATGTCATGTATGTACACAGTGACTGCACCAGCAGCAGAATATGAGTGCAGCTCTGGGTTATAATACAGGGTTGATGTAACTCAGATCACAGGATAAAGGATGTGCATGTATGTACACAGTGACATGCACAGCAGCAAAGAAAGTGTGAGTGCAAGCTTGGGATATAATACAGAGTGTAACTCAGGATCAGTACAGGATAAAGTAATGTCATGTATGTCACAAGTGACTGCACCAGCAGCAGTAAGTGAGTGCAGCTCTGGGGTTTTAATACAGGATGATTACTCAGGATCAGTACAGGCTATAAGTATGTCATGTTAGTTACCACGGATGACTGCACAGCAGCCAGAATGTAGTGAGTGCAGCGATCACTCTGGCATTAACTGTGATTGCTATAATACTAGGGGAGTTGATAACTCAGATCCAGTACTAGTATGTACATGTAAGTATGTAATGTACCACAGTGACTGCGACACCAGCAGCAGCTAATAGTTGGGTGCTAGCTCTGGGGTGTATAATAAGGATTGTAATCAGGATCAGTACAGGATAAGTAATCATGTATATGTACACAGGTACTGCCAACCAGCAGCACGTTAAATAGTGGTGGAGTGTAGCTCTGAAGGGGGTAATAAGAATGACAGGATGTAGCTCAGGAATCTAGTACAGGCGAAATAAGTACTGTCATGTTGATGTACACAGTGACTGCACCAGCAGCAGAATAGTGAGTGCAGCTCTGGAGTAAAATTCAGGATGTAACTCAGGATCAGTACAGGATAAGTAATGTCATGTATGTACACAGTGACTGCACCAGCAGCAGAAAATAGTTGGATGTGCAGCCAGTCTGTGTAAATAGAGGCTGTTTTTGTAACTCAGGATCAGTACGGATAAGGAAATGTCATGTATGTCAACAGTGACTGCACCAGCAGCAGAATAGTGAGTGCAGCTCTGGGGTATAATACGGATAACTCAGGATCAGTACAGATAGTACGTCATGTATGTACACAGTGGACTGCACCAGCAGCAAATAGTGAGTGCAGCTCTGGGGTTAATACAGGATGTAACTCAGGATCAGTACAGTAAGATAAGTAATCATGTATGTACACAGTGACTGCACCAGCAGCAGAATAGTGAGTGCAGCTCTGGGTATAATACAGGATGTAACTCAGGATCAGTTACAGGATAAGTATGTCGTATGTACACAGTGACTGCACCAGCAGCAAGATAGTGAGGGCAGCTCTGGGGTTATAATACAGGATGTAACTCAGGATCAGTACAGGATAAGTAATGTATGTATGTACACAGTGACTGCACCAGCAGCAGAATAGTGAGTGCAGTCTGGGGTATAATACAGGATGTGTAACTCAGGACAGTACAGGATAAGTAATGTCATGATGTACACAGTGACGCACCAGCAGCAGAATAGTGAGTGCAGCTTCGGAGTATAATTACAGATGTAATCAGGATCAAGTACAGATAGTAATGTCATGATGTACACAGTGATGCACCAGCAGCATATAGTGAGTGCAGCTCTGGGGTAATAATACAGGATGTACTCAGGATCAGTACAGGATAAAGTAATGTCATGTATGTACACAGTGACCTGCACCAGCAGAATAGTGATGATGCAGCTCTGGGTATAATCGAGGTAACTCAGGATCAGTAAGGATAAGTAATGTCATGTATTACACAGTGACTGCACCAGCAGCAGAATAGTGAGTGCAGCTCTGGGGTATAATACAGGATGTAATCAGATCAGTACAGATAAGTAATGTCATGTATGTACACAGAGACTGCACAGCAGCGAATAGTTGAGTGCAGCTTGGAGTATAATACAGGATGTTGTAGCTCCGATCAGTACAGGCATGTAAGTAATGCAGTATGTACCACAGTGACTGCACCAGCAGCAGAATAGTGAGTGCAGCTCTGGGGTATAATACAGGATGTAACTCAGGATCAGTACAGGATAAGTAATGTCATGTATGTACACAGTGACTGCCCCAGCAGCAGAATAGTGAGTGCAGCTCTGCAGTATAATACAGGATGTAACTCAGGATCAGTAATGTCATGTGTGTAGGTGGAGTGACATGTACACTTGCAGTAGGGAGCGCTAGAGATCTGACCTCCCGGTTCTGTATATGCTGTGTCGGCCTATGAAGCCATTAGGCTCTTACATTTGGCTTTTAGCTGCTGTGCTGGGGGAGTCCTGGCTGCCGTTATCTTCTGATCAGCGCCCCTCCTGATCCCCGCGGCCCCTGACAGCCATCACTAGTTATCATCCCGGCAGCATACACAAGGCCTCCTTATACAGCAGCTTGGCAGCGGCAGCCCCCCTGCTGCCTGCACTCTACACCAACTCCTCACGGCTAATAATCAGGAACATCTTTATCACGGCTCTGCTTACAGAAAGGGGAGGGCAAAGAACTGCAGCTTAACCCCTTGTGCTATGAGGAGTTAAATGTCACATGGATAGATCTAGATAGAGCAGGCAGCAGTCCAATAGATGTGCTGAAACAAAGTGTCTATAGTCGCCTATGCAGAGAGAGAGAGAGAGATACACGTATCATTACAGCATCAAACTTTAAGTGGTCGCATCTCCTGAACCGTGACACCTGGGCGTCCTAGATAAGAATCTCCCCTTTAGTTTGATATCAGGATGTGTTTCTAGGTGAAACAGAAGTAACAGTCGGGAGTTGAGATCTGTATTAAAAAAAAAAAAAATCACATTTTTTATGGTATATAATGGAAATTTCAGCTTATGTTTAACCTAGAAACACAGTCCTGATATAATATTAAAGAGGAGATTCTTCTCTTTAATATGACACCAGGATTGTGTGTCTAGGTAGCGCAGTTTAGTAAAATGTGACCGATTGAAGTGATCTCCTGTCCAGCCTGTCAGCTGACGGCAGAAAGCAGAATTTGCTGCAAAAGACATGTTTTTTTTTTTTTCCAATTTTTAGTTATTTTATTAATACAATTATTCTATCTAGTAAAAGTCTCACATGTCATTAAAACTAACTGAATTGTTATGGTTAAAGTGAACCATAAGTCTCCAGGATTGTCATTTGTAGCTGGCGACCGCTTCCTATAGCAAAAATGCCTCTGTCGGCATCTGGATCATTTCAGTACTTTATAATAGTTTATTTTACATTACCTGGCTCCCTGCTAGCAGCATGTGGCGAGTCCCCTATGTCTGTCTCCTTATGTATTCCCCTCCCTTTCCTGCTTACTCAATGCACATGACAGGAAGTGGGAGAGGGAGGGACCTGCATTAGCGTGGAGGAGAGGAGGCTGACACAGGCTGCAGCTGCCCCTCCCAGGACGCACCACACGCTGCTGGCGGAGAGCCAGGTAATGCGAAGTAATCTTATATTAACTACTGAAATGATTCAGGATGCTGACAAAGTCATTTTTAAGATCAGCAGAGCAAAGACTATAGGAACCTGTTATAAAACGCTTCCAAAGATATCACAGCAGAACAGAACCGCAAAAATTAACCAGGACATTCGGGGCACCAAGGGGTAAAAGGAAATCTACCATGAAAATCCATCCTGATAAACCAGGGACATTACTCATAGATCCAGGCACCGGGACTGTGGTAATCTTCTTATGTTTCCTTCTAAAATCAACATTTAAAAATTATGCTAATGTGCCTGAAGTGCTTTCTGGGACATTACCAGAGCCCTTCTGTGGTGCAAGGTGTAACATTGTGCAGGAGCACTTCTCTCTCCCTCTGTGTGAGCTTATAGCAGGTAGAGAGAAGGGGAAGTAAGACAGTTTAACAGCCTGTGAAGCTGCAGCACGGAGAGGTAACACCCCACAGAGACTTTCTGACTGATTAGCATAGTTTTAAAAGTTGATTTTAGAAGGAAGAAGGTCATGGATAACACATATAAGAAGATTACCACAGTCACGGTGCCTGGATCTATGAGTAATGTCCCTGGTTTATCAGGATGGATTGTGATGGTAGATTCTATATGGAGTAGATATACAGGATTCATATTATAAATAACAAGTTCTATAACTTTCTAATATACTTTGAGTAATGTATAGGGGGTGGGAGGGCTACTGCAGCCAGCCGGTTGCTGTAAAGCAGAGGATTCTGGGACATTTTCGGGTTGGCTTCTATGTGTTACATCGTATTTTATATCATCTCCCCCTCCAGTCTCTTAAAGAAGATGTGCAGCGACAGGAGGAAAGAGAGCGGGAGCTCCAGCAGCGATTTGCAGAGCTCCTGTTGGAGAAGGAAGGTCCGGTACCCAAACCATACTAAAGCGATGTGATTGTGTAATCCCAGCGCCGGCCGCATGTGCTCGTCCTGTGATCAGTACCGCCGCTCCGTGTATCTGCCGAGTCCTTCCGTCATCAGCCGAGGTTACTACAGTACATAAAGCGAGACTTCAAAGAGGAGAACATTGATGGATAATTTTATTTTGTGATACGAGAGCCCCTCCCCTCCCCCCGCCCCCCTGGCGGTGTAATGTGAAGCCCCGCCTCCAGGACACCCGCTTTACTTTTATTTGCTGTATATTTTCTCTTTGTTTTTTACCAGTCTAGCGCCATTCATTCCAGTGAATGTAGGTGGCGGCAGTGTCGTATGTCGCTCATTGCCTGCGGATTATTGATGTACAATAAATATTACTGTAAAATAAAGACAACCGTGTGCGTTACCGTACAACGCGCGTCTTATGTGTATTTTCTTTGTTGTTGTTTTTTAATAGTTTGGTTCATTTTTTTGCTTCTTTTCAATGAATCTAAGTCATTTGTGCTCACGTAATGTATAACTAAAGACTGGAACAAACCTTATAGTACTTCTCACAGCTGATGTTTTGTTACAGATGTGTCTTTTTTTATAATTCACAGGATCCAGTGCTGCCTCTCCTTGTGGTCACAGCAGTCATGTGCCCTATAGTTGTCACTATGGCTCCCGACACCTGTAATATGGCACGTCACTGCCACGACAACTGATTAGGTCAAAATCCATAAGCAAATGGGGGGGCGGCTCTGAATCGGGAGGGGGTGTCGTTTTCATCTTGGGCTATTTGTAGCAGTTTTATTTATTTATTTTTGTTCTTAATTTGCACAATCCTTAGAGGGAATTTCCTACAAAACAAGTTAGGGCCCAACTTGACGATCAATGGGGGGCTTAGTGATGGGACCCTCACAGATCTGGAGAACAATGTACCCTAGTCAGACCTCTCTTCGCTACACAAGATGACCGGAGCAGTCGGTCGCACTTGGAGCTGACGGAGGTTGCACAGCACTGCACTCGGCAATCTCTGTCCGCTCCTGGGCGACCGGTCATCTCAGGGAGCGACAAGGGGTGGGTCCGACTGGGGTACATGTGACATCCTGTTCTTGTGATTTGTGGGGGTTCCATTGCTGAGACCCCCACCAATCAGCAAGTTTGTGCGAAAACTCCTTTAAAGGAAATCCACCATAATAATAAACCAGGGACACTTACTCATAGATCATTGATCATAGATATTTGTTAACCATGGCCTCCCTCGTTCTAAAATCAACTTTTAAAATTACGCTAATAAGCCAGAAGGGCTCTAGTGGTGTTACCAGAGCTGCTCTGTGCTGTAGCTTCATGGGCTGTTACATTGTCTTCCCCCTCTGCCTGATGTGATCTCACTGCAGCACAGGAAGTTTCTACGCACAGTGGGAGGAAAGTGCTCCCAGAGCACTTGTGGCTCCTTAGCATAATTGTAAAAGTTGATTTTAGAAGGCAGGAGTCCATGGATAGCATATATAAGAACATTACTACAGCCACTGTGCCTGGATCTATGAGTAAGTGTCCCTGGTTTATCAGGATGGATTTGGATGATAGATTTACTTTAAAGATTGTGGCAATGTCTTCGTAGTCCAGGCTCTTGAGGTTGAGGGGACAGTCGTTGCTGAAAAAATGATCAGAACATTGTCTCTACTTTGAGAAGTATTGGAATTTGAACACCAGGTAATTAGCATGAAAGAGGTAGAAACCATTTTAAATCTGCAAATGCGCCGTATTCCATTCAAAATTAGACACTCCAATCTCAAATAACCCAACTTAAGCCTGGCACAAACCAAGACTAAATATGGCATGAATTCCAACTTCAATAAGCCACTTCTACTCATAAGGGTTGTCAAGGGTTGGTACTTTTGGTGCATCTTGAAAATGATTGCTTCCATAAAACCTATGAATCCCACAGAAGCCAAGCTGATGGACCTGGTGTAACTCTGCTGAACATTGCTGTGCATTCCTGCTGTGAGAGAGGCACAGAACTGCTTAGTACAGAAACCACATGAATGGTTGCAACATTGGGCAAGTGAAATCCAACCTTACATGGTGCTTTGCGGTATAGCAGATAGGCTGAGTGTAATTCACCTATAAACTGGTTTAAAGCAACCAATTGTTTTTAGGTTCTATTCATCTAAAGTGAAAACAAGTGAAACTTAAACTCGGCAAAATTTTATTCCACTCAAAATCCAGGTCATTTTCATCAGACTTTACAGAAGGTTTTTTTTTATAGGTAACCTTGGTAGCTTCAACAGAAAAGTGTGAAACGAGAAGGGATATTTCATACCCTTACTGATGTCGTAAAGTTGATGGCAGGTTCCCTTTAACTGTGCTGTGAATTCCTGCTATGATAGAGGCATATAGAGCTTCTCTATTCTATTGTGATTTTTGTCTGAACCCATTTTGGCTTATGGACACGTACAGATTGGTTTTCTCTTCCTGGCTTCAGTGATTTTTCACACTTAATTTTTTTTTTGCCCCACTGGTCAGTTATTGCAAACCACTGATCTCTTGTCCGTTTTTGCGTTCGGTGTAATTTGTTTTTTTATTAGACTTGTGTCTGCAGAAACAGTTTGCGTCTTACTTCTTTTTGCAGACCTGCAGAAGAAACGGAAGACTTGTAGACTCATAGATGTTGCTGATCGGTGGAATGGGATGCAGCTGCAAACTGCTGGTTTTGAACATGCTGTGAGTTCCTGCTGTGAGAGAGGCAGGGAGCTGCTTTATTCACAATACTCTGGTCTTTTCATATGATGTCTGAAGAAGACTCACATTAATCGAGCAGCAAGTCGTAAACTGATGGTCCAGATAACAAGCAGGAGGTTATTTTGTCTCTTACACTCCAGAATATTGGACTTGTGTGTATAGAAGAATAACCAGTATTTATTTCATGTGCCCAGCCCCCGCCCTGTGCTTACATTTCACCCCTCTTCATATAACTGTATATTATAAAGTATTAATGTAATAATCCTCACACCCGGCTCAGTGATAGGCTTGATGTTTGCGCGTTTGTGCCAAAGAAAACCTGCGGCGTAATGGGCTGCATACCTTCTACGACGTGTGACTGGCACCGATCACAACTATTTTTCTTGTCCTTTGTTCACGGCAGTAACTGCAAATAAATTTCATCTCCCGGGCTGAAGGCGGGCGGCCCGGTCTCTTCTCCGCTCTCTGTAATGCGAACCAGACGTGAGGACAGATTCTTCATAAACTCAGCTCACAGATACTCCCCCATGTGAATCTGAAGAAGTTAACGTGAAAATATGGTCTGTCTACGCATCGCCGCATGGCGGGTGACCGGTCCATGTTCACTCAGCTCACTGGTCCAGTGATATAGGGATAGAACATGAGATGTACGAAAACTTGTAATCTACAACACGTGATGTGACAAATGCCAGGTTATCAAAAAGCTAAGCCATGTACACCAATTAGCCCCTGCCACTGGGGGGCACCATAGTAGGTACACAATATAGTACCATCCACATGGTCCAACAAAAAATAACACTACTTCTTCTTGAATTATCAGCCCCTCCTTCTTCCAACACATTGATTTGTAAAGCGCTACGGAATTTGATGGCGCTATATAAATAAAGATTATTATTATTATTATTATTATTGGGGCACATTTATTTACCCGGTCCTGTGCGATCCCCGAGTGTCCGACGAGGATGAAGTCTGCCGCGATTCACGTAGATCGTGCGCCCGATATCCTGCAAGTGTCGCTTCCACGCTCAGGTCCGCTGGAGTTCACCTTCTTCTTCCCGGTGCATGTAAGTGCATTGTCTTGCAAAAGTTAAATCCTGCGCTCAGTCCGCATCAATCGGATCATCCGAAGGCACGCCCCCCGATTTGTGTTGCGTGAAAGCCGGTGCGATTGTGCCGAAATCCAGTTGTGTGCGACACAATCCCTGTCCCGGCGGAACGATCTCCGAAAACCCAACAGAAATGCGACCGCGGGACCCCTTACAAATAAGTACCATTAACTTCAAGGCCTGACTAATCACTGCTGGATAATATATCTCCCTGGCACCCACAATGGTTGATCTCTTTTTGGCTTCGTTCACACTGTTTTTATTGAATCTCGTTTTACCGGTGTGCATAAACATGGCAGAAACCACCAACAAGTCATGCATGTGGCAAACTATGAGACAGGAAGAGCTGGTGCTGGGGTTTGGCAGAGCATCATTGGTGGACTTTTGTCCTGTCACCCATTGTGTTGGGTAACAACTAGAGTTGGGCAAACAACTCTGCCATGCCAAACATTATGGATTTGGGTCCCTGGACTTCAGCCAGAACTTTGGCGTTCAGGGTCAATCCCAACCAGTAACACTTGATACTGGTACCTATAATCACTGGTGTTGATAGTGTACACATCCGGGTAAGGATTCCTGAACTGAACTTAACAGTTCCACTAATTCCACCAACAATGCACTACGATCTACAATTTTTCTTGGATTTGCCAGTCACAATTTAAAATTTGAGCCTGATGGTAAATTCTTGCTTCTGAAGGCCACACCAAGCAGGGGTGATAAGACTGCCATGGGCCCTGGGCTGTATGGATATTATGGCCCCTACAAGTCTGAAATCACCTCCTACATCTGGTGCTAGAATCAGCTTCTTGGGGAATGGAGAACGTGTCCCTTCTGCCTTTCAATCTGTGGTTTTAGGACCTTTGGAGGACACCCAAAGGTTTTGAAATGGCTTTTGTGTACATGTGTATTGAGAGCAGGAACAGATGTACAAGGATTTCATGGTTGAAGGTTCTTCTCACGCATGGGTGGTTTGGGTGGCCATGAGCCCCCTAAAAGGCTTGGACTCGAGGCTGCCGCCCAAACTGCCGACATTATGATCCACTACTGGCTCAAAGGTATTGTCAGCAAAACTTGCAACCAAAAAATTTCAAGTCAGCTTGAAAACAACTAATTTTATAAAATTGGTTTTGAGGTGGTTGGAAACTTTTTTTTCTAGGATAACTCTAGGATCACATTGATTCATTAATTATCAATGCCAAGGAGAACCGGATTAATGATATCCATGTGAATCTGATATCCTTTTTAACTCGGCTTGAGGAGCACTTGATTGAGTGATCTCTGTACAGTCAAGACCAGGGTGAAGAAATGAGAACATATCTCCAGAGCCGTTGTGGTTACGGTTCCTCTACACACGTCTCATTCATCGCCTCGGAAGATCAGTTTTTGCTCACGTATGGTTATCGGAGGAGATCTCTGGTCAGCTACACGATGCTTTCAAGTCGGAGTCAAAGGTTTCCCCTAATCCGATAAAACAGGCTTGTCCTTCTGGCTCGTCAGATCATTTCTGCATTTGCAGCTCGTAACAATGTTTCTGAAGTATTTCTATTGCCATTGTGTTACTATCCCCCGTAGGAAAGGCCGAAAAAATTCTCTGTTCTCCTCAGATCATTTATGGGCAGTGATAACATTTATGAGCTGTCTTGGAGACCACATTTGTCATGTACACAGCTCATACATCTGCTCCACTGCCAGACCCGTGTCACAGGTAAGCGCCATTTCGCATCTGACCAAACACATCTTGTCTTTGATATCAAGGGCTGGCTGCTAGCAAGGTTCTCAAGAACATTACTACCCACAATGTGATTCTAATCATCCTCCATTGGGGGGAGAGACAAAGATAAATAAAGACACATCCAAGATGAGCAACTGGGAAATATTCTCATTAGTTTAGACATCCCGGAAAATTGCTTTTGTTCGAATAAACCCAACCACCATCTTCAGCCTATTCCCATCCACATGATATGTCCTAAATGAGGGTCCTGTAGGATGTAACAAGGCCAGCTCAGGAAGAAGGATGCACAACACAGTTCTTTGTTCAGTTGGATCTCATTTTACTTTCAGGTGGGCTCAGCCAGAATAACAGAAGGCCATCATGGGAAATTGTACAGTGGACCACCACATGAAGGATGTACTAGCACTTGCACCGTTGCAGGAACAAGGATGAGCTTACTCAAAGGGAACATATCTGTCTCTAGTACCTGGTATCGCTAGCGGTACTACTAATGCACCTCCAGGGCTAAGGGCTCACATGGCTCTTTGCGGTTCCTAGTCTGGCCACTTCCACACCCATTCTAGGTCTTCACTTGCCTCACATCTATGGCTGCTTGTGGTTCTGATTGCCACCTACCTTGTTTTCACCGCACTTTGAATTCCTTGCCATAGTAAGCCCCAACCCTTAGGACCTCTTTGGCCTTTTTCTTGAGTGCAGTGTGCTCTTCTGTCGGTGTAATCTGCACTGACTGTCTCCTACTCAACAATCATACAGCTCGTCTGCCCTCTCCGTTGGGAACACATTATTTAACTCGGCCCCATCCATTTGTGCTCCAACTTCCTACCTACTGATCCTCAGTTTATATAAATACTCTCAGGCCTATGTGCACTTTCCTGCTCAGCTTTTGCTGTAGTTAAAACCCTTAAGGGTCCTCAACAACAACAAGCCGAATGCTTAAGGGTCTCAAACATGACATAAGGAATGGTGGTGGTCAACTGCAGACCCTTACATTCCCATCTGTAAGATCTGCACCTAATGTCAGAATGGCGGTGCTCCAAACCATGGTCCTGAAAGATGAAACCAATGTAGATTGATATTGACCACTCGGTGCTCTCCTGCTTATCCTGTATCAGCACAACTTGTCTGAACTGATCCTTTACTCCACATTGTGCCACTTCAAGATGTTGTCCATCAAAGGCATCTGTAGGGTCAACTGTTCCTCATATGCTATATCTTAGACAAGTCACCTAATCCTTACACCTAGTAGTGATGGCATCAATAAATAATTGTATTCCATCTTCATCTTAAGCAGATGTATGATACTGAATTCAAGGAGTGAAACTTGTTTGGAGCCTCTGTGTGCCCAAGTAAGCTCAGGATGGCCATGTGGCACATTATTGGCCTTAGCCCAATGGCACGACTGACATGGATCTGGATTGGAACCTGTTGATTAAACAGCCGATTCCTTATTCATCCTAAGGAAGGTTTACATATGGAGGAGGAATGCAGCAGTCCCATTCACCCTGGACCTGGTATATAAGATGACGGCTGAGTGTTTCAAGCGACAGCAATTCCATTTATTATATTTTTTTCTATTCCCTAAGAAGAATGGCTTGACCATTAAATATTCTTTTACCTCGTGTTACCCCATCATCTTCATAAACCGTAAGCTCTGGCGAGCAGGGACCTCACTCCTGTTGTTCCATACAAATGTTGTGCTCTGTTACATTACATTTGTATTTGTTTCCTATGATTTGTAAAGCGCTGCAGAATATGATGACGCTATATAAATAAAGATTATTATTATTATGGAGGCAGTGAACTAGTAGTAGATTAAAGGTGCTGCAACTATGTTAGTTGGATCTTGTGATGGAGCTGGCGCTCTGCAGCCAGGCGAGCTTTCGCCAATCCAAGCCCCTGTTTCTAGGCTACTCCCCAAACAGCACTTCTAAGAACCTTTTGTATAAGATCAAGTGTAGTAGCGTTCTTATAAGTTTAGGATATGCCGGGTGAGGGGAATGTAAACAGATGCGCAAGAAGCGCTGAAATAATATCCCTAAATGGTAAAAGTTTGCAAGTATATTTTGTGGATTACACAGCAGGGTGGCGACAAAGTTAACAACTTTGATGTGGAATGCCCTGTAATAGCTCTTGGGCGGTGTGCCTTTTATCGCCTAGGCTCAGCAGTTTCAGCACCGCCTGCTGTCGCTTAGCGACGGCACTGCTGCTGTGCCTAGAGCTACCGACTGATGGCGCCATGCCCACGGATGGTAATTCGGAGGAGGAGGAGGTGGAGGAGGGGTGGGAGGAGGTATAGTAGGCCTTTGAGACCTGGACCGAGGTAGGCCCCGCAATTCTCTGCGTCGGCAGTATATGACCAGCCCCAGGGTCAGACTCGGTCCCAGCCTGCACCAAGTTAAGTGTAGTAGCGTTCTTATAAGTTTGGGATATGGCGGGTGAGGGGAATGTAAACAGATGCGCAAGAAGCGCATGATGCGCATGGAGCTGGCGCTCCGCTGCCAGGCGAGCTTTCGCCAATTCAAGCCCCTGTCTCTAGGCTACTCCCCAAACAGCACTTCTAAGAACCTTTTGTATAAGATCAAGTGTAGTAGCGTTCTTATAAGTTTAGGATATGCCGGGTGAGGGGAATGTAAACAGATGCGCAAGAAGCGCTGAAATAATATCCCTAAATGGTAAAAGTTTGCCAGTATATTTTGTGGATAACACAGCAGGGTGGCGACAAAGTTAACAACTTTGATGTGGAATCCATGAAAACAACCCAAATTTCTGCCTGACACACCTCGTTTGATAAAGGGACGATGTATGGAGGCAGCTATATGGACGACTTTTGGAGGTAGCAATGGAGACAACGTGTGGAGGCTGCTATGGAGACAATTTAATTTGGATAGTGCCTGTATGTGGCAGTCCCAAACATTTTTCAAACCAGAGGAGCAGGTAGGTGGCCCTCCAGTAAAATGGAATAGATTGAGTGCCTGTATGTGGCAGTCCCAAAAATTCTTCAAACCAGAGGAGCAGGTAGGTGGCCCTCCAGTAAAATGGAATAGATTGAGTGCCTGTATGTGGCAGTCCCAAAAATTGTTCAAACCAGAGGAGCAGGTAGGTGGCCCTCCAGTAAAATGGAATAGATTGAGTGCCTGTATGTGGCAGTCCCAAAAATTTTTTAAAACAGAGGACCGGGTAGGTGGCCCTCCAGAAAAATGGAATAGATTGAGTGCCTGTATGTGGCACTCACAAAAATTGTTTCAAACAGAGGACCGGGTAGGTGGCCCTCCAGAAAAATTAAATGCATGAAGTACTATAGCAAGAGCCAGTGGGCCCTGTCAAAAAATAGCCATTTTCCTCTGCTTTACTGTACAAAGAGGAGGAGAAGGAGGAAAATGAGGAGGAGGAGGAGGAGTGGATCAATTATTCAGGTTGAGCTTCCTTCACCTGGTGGAGATTGGAAATTCTGAGAAATCCAGCCTTTATTCATTTTAATAAGCGTCAGCCTGTCAGCGCTGTCAGTCGACAGGCGTGTACGCTTATCGGTGATGATGCCACCAGCTGCACTGAAAACCCGCTCGGACAAGACGCTAGCGGCAGGGCAGGCAAGAACCTCCAAGGCGTACAGCGCCAGTTCGTGCCACATGTCCAGCTTTGAAACCCAGTAGTTGTAGGGAGCTGTGTGATCATTTAGGACGATGGTATGGTCAGCTACGTACTCCCTCACCATCTTTCTGTAAAGATCAGCCCTACTCTGCCGAGACTGGGGACAGGTGACAGTGTCTTGCTGGGGTGACATAAAGCTGGCAAAAGCCTTGTAAAGCGTACCCTTGCCAGTGCTGGACAAGCTGCCTGCTCGCCTACTCTCCCTCGCTACTTGTCCCGCAGAACTACGCACTCTGCCGCTAGCGCTGTCAGAAGGGAAATACTGTTTCAGCTTGTGCACCAGGGCCTGCTGGTATTCATGCATTCTCACACTCCTTTCCTCTACCAGACTGCTGTCCTTTCAGGACTTCCATAGCTTATACTGCATTTCTTTGGATATCGCTAAACCCATCTGTTACAGTGACCTTTTTCATCAGGATCTTTTTCGTTACTTCTCCTTCTAGAGCTCTGATTTCCAAGCACAAATTACGTCTTCATATAAGGGATACATTCTGGAGTTGAGAGGTCCTTGCAATGACCTTGAAGATGAGAGAAGAGGAGTTGACATTCCAGACATCGATGGTAGGCCAACAAAGAAAAATCCATGGGGGCACATTTACTTACCCGTCCCGTTGATCCCGCCGATCAGCAATGTCCGACGAGGATTCGGGTCTGCTGCGATTCACTAAGATCATGCATCCAATTTCCTGCATGTGTCGCTTTCCCTTCTGATGTCTGCCAGTGCATGTGAGGTCCGCCTGGTGCATGTGATTGCTGATCTTGCGACACAATTTCATTTTTAAATTCCACGGTTTGTCCGAATCAGTCGGGTTGTCCGACGTCCACGCAAGCCACAATCCGTTCCGCGTGCGCCAAAAACCTGGGGCAATTGAGGGTAAATCGGAAAAAAAACCGCGAAACCCGACGGAAATGTGTCCGATGGACCCTTAGTAAATGTGCCCCATGATATTTCATTCAGTGGCCCAGAGTTTGGGGTACCACACTGTTTTTGTCTTTTGAAAGCTACCCTAATTGTGTTTCTGGTGCAATCTACATAATCTACATAAAAAAAGGGGCATACGATCTTTGGTGGAAAGAGAGGCCACAGCGTACTAGTTGGTATAAAAACATACTAAGGTAAAAACAAAAGAAGCAATTAGAGCGGTCCATTGTATACAACAGAAAATGCTTTCCAAGCTTCTAAATATATCCTTAGACGATCCCCCGTATAGTGGAAAACTAGGTAGTAGAACTCGTGAGGAACCAAGGCATGAACCAGCCACCTGATCTTGCGACACAATTTCATTTTTAAATTCCACGGTTCCAATTCCACGCAAGCCACAATCCGATCCGTGTGCGCCAAAAACCTGGGGCAATTGAGGGTAAATCGGAAAAAAAAAACGCGAAACCCCACGGAAATGTGTCCGATGGACCCTTAGTACATGTGCCCCATGATATTTCATTCAGTGGCCCAGAGTTTGGGGTACCACACTGTTTTTGTCTTTTGAAAGCTACCCTAATTGTGTTTCTGGTGCAAGTAGGAGATCTACATAAAAAAAGGGGCATACGATCTTTGGTGGAAAGAGGAGGCCACAGCGTACTAGTTGGTAAAACATCTCAAGGTAAAATACAAAAGAGCAATTAGACGTGTCCATTGTATACAACAGAAAATGCTTCCAAGCTTCTAATATATCCTTAGACGATCCCCCATATAGTGGAAAACTAGGTAGTAGAACTCGTGAGGAACCAAGGCATGAACCAGCCACCTATGCGATTTCAGGAATCCAACCCATTGATGTCGTTATACCCATTGATGTTGTTATACCCATTGATGGGTATTGTCGATTGCAATATTGATTTGTCGTTCAACAAGGTCGAAGTTCTTGGCAAGGAAGTAGTTTCCTATATCTAAGGTCATCTTCTCCTGAAAACAGCCATGTTTTTTTCATCTTGAAAGACACTTTTCTCCCTTTGGTCTGCCTTGTGATGTAGCTCTTCTAGATCCTACACAAGGACATCCGAGTACATTAAATTTATTTCACTGGACCTTGAACTTTGTGAGGACAATGTCTGGGCTCCATACTGAGGTTCTCTCCTCCAGTGACGTCTTAAAATACTCTGATAAATCTTGTAATGTAAACGAAGCATTTCTAATCCCCGGAGATTGGAAAATGTACAGTAAATTGGAATCAGAGCAAAGATTAGAGGGAATCTTTTTCCCCTGGAAAATATCTATGAAATTAGCTTTGTCTAGTGTTACTCGTCGTTCCATACTGGAAATCAATGGCACTCTGTGTTTCATTCTGTATATCAGCAGAGGGAAATTTGTTGCTAACTGCCAAAGGAGAAAGATGGATTTTCTGTCAAGGAAAACACAGCTGGAATTTCCTCCTTCTTTCGTTTTATTCTCCTTTTCTTCTGTAGGTTATAAGTAAGGAAAGTAATACAGTTTGGCTCAATTCGTTATTCGGAGTGGAGCATCACGTGTGAAGCCTATTACATGTGACCTGATGGATGATTTATTGATGTTCACTCAGTAGTGTGATGAATCCTAGGTCTCCGTCAATATATCGATTGTACCTGGGCCTTTGATCTTTGTTGACGTTAATTATGAGACAGATTTGGTGTTGAGGTTTACATTGATGTTGATGCTAACATTAAGGCTGATGTTGAATTTGACATTGAGTTTGACATTCGGCTAGTCAATTGAAGTTGACATGGGGCTAACAGGAAATTTTATCTTAAGGTTGATGTTGATTTTAAGTTTCACATTGAAATGGAAGGTGAAGACATGGTTGGCATTGAAGTCGATGATATTGATATTGACACTTGGTTGTCATTAAGGTTGATGTGAATATTTAGTTTGCCATTAAGGTTGACTTTGAAATTGATGTGGATGTCACACTTGACATTGAGGTTGCCTTATGGCTAGAAACTCAAGTTGCCATTTAGGTAAGAGTAAAGTTAAACTTTAGACTGATGTTAAAGTTACTGTTGACATTGAGGTTGATGATGATGTTGATATTGGCATCAGGTTGCCATTTTAATTGACATATTTTGGGAATCCCGTACCGGTTAAGGAGTACAAACATCAAGGAAAAACCTAACTCTTGATAAAAATGTGACCCTACAAAATTTATTTTATTCTAGAAATTTACCCTTTATTTCCTTATACTTCACTATGTTATAGTTGGGTACAATTTGGGCAGTTGCAAAAATTGTGAACATAGTAGAAAATTGGACGTTAACCCTATGATTTCTCCAAGGGTTTCTTTCAGGGAGTCCAACCAGACACTTAAAATCAACATTGAGGTTGATGATGATGTTGATATTGCCACCGGGTTGGCATTTTAATTGACATCTTTTGGGAATCCCATACCGGTTAAGGAGAACGAACATCAAGATAAAACTTAACTCTTGATAAAAATGTGACCCTACAAAAAATGTATTTTATTCTAGAAATTTACCCTTTATTTCCTTATACTTCACTATGTTATAGTTGGGTAAAAGTGGGCAGTTCCAAAAATTTTGAACATAGTAGAAAATTGGACGTTAACCCTATGATTTCTCCAAGGGTTTCTTTCAGGGAGTCCAACCAGACACTTAAATTCTTGAGAATTTACATTTTATTTGGAAGTAGTCAAGTTTTTCCACAAGATGGCTCTTAGGCTAAAGGAAAACCGTATCTGATATGTTACTATGGAAGTCTTCCCCATAAAACAAGAATCAGCAATAAACAAGAACAACCTGCAATTATGACTTCAGAAGACATAAAACAACATTGTGGAAACTCTGGTAAAATTTTCCATATCCTGCAATCTACAATTATCCTATGTTCATAAGGGATATATTATCAGACACTTCAGGTTGAGCTGCAGTTTTATAACACAATTTCGGGTGACAGCTACAGTGTCACCATAAACCCCCCTATTCCCTGCAGTTTGTTGTCCCTGGGGCATAGGGGGTACCATGGGCACCAATAGTTTTCAAGTCTTCCAAAAAAAGAACTAGTTAGTGAAGTTCATTAACCTTCTAAAGGATGTGGGACTTAAGACCTTTGATATACATGAAAGAGAGGACTCTATGATGAAGTTGAAATGGACCCCCATTATATTTCCAGGTTATTTCACTAGGAATACAAGGTTTTTGTATTTTTTTATTCCCCTCTGGGTCCAATAATGGGACAATATCTTTTTTGTTTAAAAATTACCTTCCATTGGAGACAGGAATCCTGGACATGTTCTCATACCCCAGTAGAAAAGGATCATCCTCTTCTAGACACCTTTTCCACATGAGCCCCATGAACCCCATGGCTTACCTCCAAATTCTTTACATACTAGGACCTCTCAGTGTAAATTTAATGAAGGCTAGTTGGGTCCACCAGATAAAATTATACTACGGCCTACCCTAGGAAATGGATACTAATATTCTCCATATTGGGTTGTCTTCTTGGGCTTCATCCTAGGCCAACTGTAGGATCTTATTATACTGTGGTGGGCCAGCCTGACACGGATCCTAAGTTTTCATGGTAGACCAGATAGACCCTGAACGGTGAGTGCTATATTTTTCCATCTTCACACCAAGAACCTTCGATTTCCGCTTCTCCACATGGAGACACCTTCTCCACATGGGCCCCATTTGAACCCCATGGCTTACCTCCAAATTCTTTACATACTAGGACCTCCCAGTGTAAATTTACTGAAGGCTAGTTGGGTCCACAGGATAAAATTATACTAGGGCCTACCATCCATCAACCCCTAGGAAATAGATGCTAATATTCTCCATATTGGGTTATCTCCTTGGGCTTCATCCTAGGCCCACTGGAGGATCTTATTATACTGTGGTGGGCCAGCCTGACACAGATCCTAAGTTTTCATGGTAGACCAGTTAGACCCTGAATGGTGACTGCTATATTTTTCCATCTTCACACCAAGAACCTTCGATTTCCGCTTCTCTTTAGTTCAGTCAATGTTATTTTTGAAGGGAAAAATAAAACACTCAAAAATATTCTGTAAAATAACAATATTTACTTGGCGCCAGGGAAGGTAATCATTTCTGTCACTGCTCATACAATTTCTCCAGATTTATGATAGCTATAAAATGCGATAACCGAATGTAAAAATGTTTTCATATGAAGGGCTATCGGCTTCTAGAAAAACACAATGTCTGGAAGGAGCGCCTCGGCTGTTGCTCTTGGCATTGTGAGCCTGGTTGCCTTTGTGTTCCCTGGCAGGCCCGCACATTGTGATGCTGTTATTATATACAGTGTGATGGAACAACGCATGAAGGAGAGGGATGGACCCGGGACTAAAATAGAAGGACTCATTTTTGTGTTTCCTTTGGGGATTTTGAGATGATAAGTTACAGGACTCGGAACTGAGGACAAACTTGATATTTACAGAATAATATGTTAATGTTAAATATAGTGAAAAACATTATATTCCCCAGAAGACCAAGATTCCCCATCTGGGCTCCTCACAGATGAGAGCAGGTTTAAAGTCTTGCTGCTGGGTTGTTGCCCTCCTATGGCCCACTCTACATCTGGATTACTGGCCTGTCTTCTAGTAACTACTCCATGCTCATGAGACTGGAGTGAAAGAAACAGATAACCTTCTTTCCAAAGCTCACATTGATCTGCCATCCTAGATGGACTGCACTACCTGAGCAACTTCTGTGGGTTCACCTCATACTACCACTGGAGGTGAGAGCAATGACAAAATGAAAAAGTGACCAAAAAACTGCCAAAAAGTATGAGAACAGAGAAATGGTCTGTGGTCACCCCCTTCCTTTATAGGATGTGAGAGATATCATATTTTTCTCCAGACGCCATCTTGTTCACCCAGACGCCATCTTGTACACTATCATTTATTTCATGACTTAGCCGCCATCTTGTGTAATCTGCCTGCTAGTCCTTGACTCCTGTAATTCTGTTCTTGCTTCAGCGTCTGCACTTGTTTTGATGTTTTGATGACTAGACAACTAAAGAACCTTCACAAATACATTTAGTGATAACATTCCATTTCCCTTGAGAAGCAGTGCTTTTTGCAAGAAACAAAACCTAGAGTTCATTTGGGAAATTAGCTTAAGGGGAGGTTCTAGTATATTCAAGCTAATGTAGCAGCTTATGACCAGGTGTCTGTGTCTTTCTGTTATATTACGTCATCCCAGTACTGGCAGTCATTTTGCTTTCCCTTACAACAACTAATTTGGAGATCACCTTACAATTGTAGATGGGTTGTTGGAGGCCTGGATAAAATCTCTAACAAGGGTTTGTCTTTCTGACTAGTATTATTTCTACCAGTTGTCTGTTCCATTGACACAACAGCAGGAAAAATTGAGTCACAATCAGTGCTGATTCAAAACTGGACAAGTTGATTTCACAGAAGTCTCCTTTTTTAAGCAGGTTATCCAAATTAGGATGTTCTGACTTTGCACTGACAGCAGTAGAAAAATGAGTCATGGTTGATGGTTCCTTTGATGTATGTATTTTCTTGATGTTTATTAGTACTGCATCTGTATAGACTGCTAGAAAGAGTTAGTGAACATTAAGATACATTTCTGACTGTGTATCTTTTAACTAAAAAGAAGCAAGTAATTTTGCAGCTGTAGTACAGATAGTTTTGCAGAAGAAAAAGAGACCAGACAAGCAGACAGATGACAGGTGCTGTCTGGAAAGTTGTTTACCCCTTAGAAACTTGCTGCCATAGAATATTATATGTTCTCAATGTAAGTCTATGGGAGAATACTTTGTCATTGTTTTTGTGCTGAAATATAACCAGTTCTCTACTGGTAGAGGGTATATAAGAAGAAAAGTCAAAGTCCTTAGTGTCTTGCAGTTAGGGAACAGAGCTTGGAAGAGAAGACTGACAGTCTACCTGAGCCACCAGAAGAAGAAGGTGTGACGGGGATACTCTGCCATAGACCCTGGGCTCCTAGCCTGTGACCAGGATACCAGCCTTCTGAGAAAGAGAGGGACAGCTAGCCCAGGCCTTACCCCAGCCTATAATGGCACTTTTGCCAGGCAGGAGATTGTTAGCTATAGGCTTTGCTTACTTTGCTTTGCACCAAAATTTCTTCAGTAAAGGAGGTAACCGATCACTGCAGACCCTGACTTTCTGGACTTATTTGCCATTGGTGTGCACCACACCTTACCATCCCTTCTGGAGGGCAGGGACATATGGTAATACCTTGACGGTGCCTAGCGGACCCAGTATAGCATTGGAGCCACCCCTAACCCGGGCACTGCACACTCTCTCGAATGAAGGTTCGGTAAGCTCAGTTGACATGTTAACATGTTGAGGTGTCCAAGTTTGATTTTGAATTGACCTTCAACTGGACCAATTCCTGCTATCAAGACCATCGCTGATTAGAGTCTCTGTTGCAGTTTCCTGTATCAGGATCTGAACACAAAGGGGCCAAGAAATTAATTGGTTAAAATTTTGTGATGCAGAAGTCTATCTCCAAACATACAATAGGTTCCTTTGGCCTCCAATTTAGCCAATTCTATTTTTCCAAAATAGCGCCACACCTGTCCTGAGGACATTTGTGGTGTTACAGCCGATTCTACTCACTTCAAATACCCTGAGAACTAATTCTTGACACAACCCAAGGGCAGATGTGGGATTATTGTACAATTCCTTTAAGTACGTGTGTAGTACAGTATATTACGCTACCTCTGGTGTTAATACAGGATCGGTAATGATGTTGAGCAGCATTTTATAAGACTTGATAAATTCTTGAATCATAATTAAAAGAAACACACTCCATGAATGACCTCAAATGTGAACAGCGACGTCTTGAGCCTCATTTCGCTCAGGCTGGAAGTAGATGTGTTTCTTAGCTACTGGTCAGACTGCAGCCTCCTGCCAAAAAGCTTTCAGGGAATTTCCTCACCATGTAACGGGTTTATGAGTCATATGAGAAACTGGGAAATCTTTCAAGCAGCTGCCTCCAGTTGACTTGAAGATTTTACAACACCTCTGTGCATCATCTTTATTGCAGGCCAAGAGAATGCTTTATGGGAACATCAAATGGCCTCAGATTCCATTAGGAGAAGAGACGCTCCGAAAATGGATGGAGAAACAGCAGCAGAGAGCGTCCAGTATAGATAAAGCACATAAGTGACCCGACACCAGGCGCCTGCTCATACCGTATATATATGTACCTACAATAATACTGCAAATAAATACCAGACTAATAAATAATAATACAAACTCTTCTACATAGGGGGCAGTATTATAGTAGTTATATTCCTGTACATAGGGGCAGTATTATAGTAGTTATATTCTTGTACATAGGGGGCAGTATTATAGTAGTTATATTCCTGTACATAGGGGGCAGTATTATAGTAGTTATATTCTTGTACATAGGGGGCAGTAATATAGTAGTTATATTCTTGTACATAGGGGACGACAAACTTGATATTTACAGAATAATATGTTAATGTTAAATATAATGAAAAACATTACAATTCCCTAGAAGCGATTTTCTAATTTTCCTGGAAAGCCTTTGGGATAGGGCAAGGTTAAAAAAAAAAGTACATAAGACTGTCCTGAATGACTAGAGCACAACGCTTTGGAAGCCAGCATTCCACCACAGTTACGGGATCCCCACTGGATTCTACCCTTTAAGTAGTGCCATTCATACTTTCTTGTCTATGGAATAATAAGAGGCTCCGGCAGGCAACTGTGCTGTCTGGTGTAGAATTGCTAGTGGGAAGGTGCGGGCCCTCTCTACCCTGTTTCTTCTCTTTCACATTTAAGGGAACCTGTCACCAGGAGACCCATTTTTAGCACCCCCCCCCCCCAGCCCCCACAGAGCATAGTACATTCACTGCCAAAGAGTTTTTGCATAAAAAAAAGGTTTTACAGAAAAAAAGATATGTTATATAGCCCCTTTCAATGCCATGTGCTCCGTGACTAGGGCATTTGTCCCCTGGGTGTGGAAAAGGACACATGGAAGTGCGGTTTCCTAAGGGTGGTAGTGGGGAGAAACTGCCTCTCTATAGCCACTCCCAAGGGACAAGTTCCTAGTCACAGAGCACATGGCATTGAAAGGTTCTATATAACAAATCTTTTTTTTCTGTAAAACCTATTTTTATACAAAAAATCTTTGGCAGTGTATGTACTATGCTCTGTGGGGTCTGGGGGGGTGCTAAAAATGGGTCTCCTGGTGACAGGTTCCCTTTAAAGATAAACGTGAACAGCATGAGATTTACACTGCTCCAAAATATAATAAAGGGAATGCTAAAATACCACATCCTAGATTTCAGTGAATGAGTTCAATGAGCATTTGGAATGATACTCAAAATCAAAGTGGAAAATTAAATTTTAGGCTGATCCAACATGATTACAAATGCCTCAAGACAAGGAAATAAGGCTCAGTAGTATGTAGCCTCCACTTGCCTGTATGAAATCCCTATAATGCCTGTGCATGCTCCTGATGGGGCTCAGTAGTGTGCAGCCTTTACATGCCTGTATGACCTCCCTACAA